>WNWK01038859.1:0-17726 GCA_009830355.1 Cherax destructor
GCGTGCAACATATGGGCCCACTTCAAAATGTCAAGTTTTTTTTTAAGGGTTTTCAATTTCTTTAAACCTTAGTACAAGTTTTTTTGAATACACATCATTGATAATTACTTGTCAACACATTTTTTTCCAGCCCATAAAAGTAATGATAATGAATAAAAAATAATACCTTACTGGTTCTGTACATACTACAAACAATAGACAAAATGCAACCTGAAGTTAATAGAATATAACAAAAAGTGTACAAACGATTGGAAGGTAAAGGCTCTTTTCAGGGCTGTGTGTAATTACAATAGTCTCTACTAATTATACAAGCAGCCAAACAAACATGGCAGAACCTGTAAGCAGAAGCACACGGGCCATGCGTACATCTCCTCGCCTCACATGGGCTGGGAATTGACTAAGTCTACGCTGCAGACAAAGTTTTGTCATGAACAACTTTGCCTGCTCTGCTCAGCTGTCATTTAAGGGTTTCTCTCCTGACCAGCTGATCCGTGTTTGTCTGCCACGATGGCCAGGTTCAGACCAGCCCAAAACAGAATGGGCCCGTCTAGTAAGAAACACCTGATGGCACAAGGCTAGAATTTGCACACAGCCCTTTTGCTAGGGTGTCCCAAGCTTTGAAAGTCTTTGTCCATGGCTTTTCATTACACTCTGCATGTGCCCACCCCACTACCTTCTCTTCACTGGCAATCCATGAGGTTTTTGAGCCTTCTCAGCACCCATACACCTAATAGTTATTATTACAGACACATATATAAATAACATGAGCAGTGGGAAACTGGGTTCCCCCCACCCATACTGACTAGTGCTTCCATCTACAATCACCATCATTCAACAATCACCACCATCACTTTTTATCAATAATTAACATGCCATCTTGAGGACAGTAATGGACACATTTGCGGCACACCCTTGCCCAGGTTGCATTGAACACCGTCACATACAAGCATGATTATCAGTAAATGGCTAGTGATACTCAAAATCCCGGGTCTAGGCTCATTTTGCATAAGCCACAAGAGTCTTAAGTCTCAGCTCCGGGGTCAGCTAACTTTGAATTGCACTTTTCGAGGCAACAGTTGATACTTCAGAGCTTTAGTCTGTAGCACCTCACCTATTAACTTCTGTGTCACTTTGTGGGTATTGTCAGTACCTGATTTGGCCTTCATCAGATGGGAAAAGGTTACCTTATGAGACATGTAAAAGCCATGTTTGCTACCACCAACATATCACAAGCACTTATGCCCATGCAGGGATAGACACAGTTCCAATGTACAGCGCAATTAATACAGTAAATCTGAATTATTCAGATTTTATTAACAGGGCAGTAGTTGCAGAGCACTGTAGTACTTATTCTTGTCACTGCAGATATTCTATTTTGTAACCTCTTCTTCTTGTCCTATCCATTCATCTTGTACAGTACTGTTTTTTTCACACTTTGGAGCCATAGGACTCACTGTATTTGACTGCTACATCAGAGTTGGTTTCAGTGCTCTAAACACTTTGCTTCAGATGCATAACTTTGGGAGGTGCATAAAGTTTTGGTAGCCAACACTAAATTCTTCTTTAACCTCCAGGAAATTTTTGCAGGCCTATACATAATGGATATCTCCACTCATTATCAACTACAGAATATCACACACTAAAGATAAACGTTAGACCACATAATGTTTTTATGTTAATATAAAAAAGTCACCAACACAAAACATCCTAACAATCACCTGCAAAGGAAAGCAAACTTTCCTGTAAAGGAAGAAAATTGGTTGGAGCAGTACTTGTTAGTTGTGGGTGTGTCAGTTCACCTATGATGTTCATCAGCATACATACAGCATCAGCTCCAATTACGTACATGTGCAGCAGCTGGCTGTGTCTTAATCAACACACACATCCACACATGTGAACTGGGAGGTTTAAAGGAGCCCCTTTTACGACCAGTGAGCACTAGGCTCGTTGGCAGCGTTGGAAAGGGGCACAGGACGAGGTAGGGGCAGCCATTCTGGCAGCACTGTAACAGTCACATGGAACTAGTCATGGCATTGGACTAATTCTTTTACCCCGTCCAGGTGTGTAAGACTTTGGATTAACAGACACTGCCGCACTTAAGACTGGAAATGGCGTACATGACGTGAATTGGAACTACATATCTAAAGTTTCAAGGCCATATGGCATAAAAACATCACCTAATTAGGCTTTTGCAAACAGTTAAAGCTGTCCCAAAAGGATAGGCTTGGAAGTAATATCAAGGCCCACACAATCTTTGGAAATGTTATAAAAAAGTATAAATAAACAAAAAAATAAAAGCACAGAGCCTTTATTTCTTGGGACACTGAATATGACTTTGTAGATGCAAATTGACTGCCTTGTTTACAGAACTTGTTATAACGTCCATGTAAGGGTGATGAAGTGATACCCTTAGCCGACAGCCCCTTATTGGAGAAGGGGAAAATGCTGTCCCCTTCACCTAGTGTACACACTCAGCCAGCTGGGCTTAGCTCATCGTTACACCAGGTTGTATTCTTTTAGATTTAGCTGCAGGATCGTATCTTTTACAGCAGCGAAGCAACCTTATGTTCTCAGTGTCTGCAACAAAGAAAGTATGATGTGAAATCAAAACGTAATGCGTAAATGCTTTTATACTTTAAGTATGTATGTGAAGCACACATACTTGTATGTTCATATATTCAACTAACTGGAGAGTACATGTGTATACCGTTTAAACATTTTGTATGCTGTGTCTGCATTGGTATAATGTATGAAACTATACAGGCAGGCCCTTTACAGAGCTTCGTTTTATAGCCTTTCACTAATATAATGGTTTTCAATTATACCCTATTTTCATTTATTCAGACTTCCTACAATAAATATATTCACCACTCACTATAAGCTAAGGACCAGAATATTAACCCTTGGAGTGTCGAGACCCCTGCTGCAAACTTGCTCACAGTGTTGAAGAATTAAAAAAAAAAAAATCTTTGAAATGATGAGAATCTTTTTCCGAAAGGGAATGAAACCGAAAGTTCGAAATTTTATGGAAAACTTTTGGAATTATGCTCTTGCAAAGTTAGCGGTCTCGGCAATATTTACGAATCAGCGATTTCACCCATTTTGAACCCTATTTTGGGCCAATTCCTTTGTTCCACTTGACCAAACTCATAGTTATTTTGCTAGAACTCCTTTTATTCTATCTACTGAGTACAAGGAACTGACCATTTACCTATTTCAACTACACAAAATAGTGATCAGAAATTACTAATTTGGCCAATTTCACACAAAATTCAAGAAAAGGCCAATTTCAATATAGGGGCCAGAATAAACAATCCAGACATTTCTGGCACTAAAGTAAAATTTTCTCTGTTCATTAGTCACGCTCCAGGCCCCTCTTATATTTATATTACGCTTGCTTTTCATTTTGAATTTTATTCACTAAAAAATAGATGATTTACTGTTGGAAAAATAAACACGTAAGTAGTATAATGTATCCTTTTTTGACAATGTTTCGCCTACACAGTGGGCTTTATCAAGTCACAACAGATCTGTTTGTGACATAAAGCCCTGTGTCAAACCATTGTCTGGGATCACATTATACGTACTGCTTGTGTTTAATTTTCCATTGCGTCGTATTTTATACCATTTACTTCCATGATTTACTGTAATAATTGAATAAATAATATCAGCGCATTCGTGAATGCATATTAGACCACCAGTTGGCGTGTATTGGACCCGTGCGTTTTGTTTACTCCTGAACATCGTTAAAAATCTAACATTTTCCCCTACTTTGAGCTCAATTTCAAGCTACTTTTAGTTGGTAAACCATTCAAAATCACCTCTATTTCTGTAATATATCTTTCATTCTATCATACAGCCATAAATACCATATGAAAATACACCAAAGTTGCTGTTTTAAACCAAAACACGGTTGCAGTTTTCTCATTATGCGCTGCTTGCTGCAGGATTTTTTAATACTGTGCCCCTGACCACGCAGACCCATTCTCTCGTATGTAGGCCTACCAACTTTCTCCTGCAAGATTTGAAGTCGCTAGAATTTTGGGCCCTGTATTACACTGGCTTAAAGCCGTAATTTTATGGGACTGACACCGAAGGATTAAGGTAAGTAATATGTGTCCTGTATATGCACTTTTTAGGCCTAGCTCTATTGCTCACTTATATATAAAAGTGTAAACGTTATCAGGCTTTTATATGCATTTGATATTTAAAAAAAAATAAGGCTATATTTCACTTTACAGTGTTTTTTGCTTTACAGCAGTAGCCGGGAACCTAATCTGCTTATAATTGGGCCTGCCTGTACATATGTAGTGTGTTATGTTAGACATTCTGGGAATAATCACCTACACTGCATGATCTCAAACCAGATCTTTTAAAATTTGGGAAAAGGAAATAGTACAGTAATGAGACTTGTAAGAAATACACAGGAAAGTAAAATTAAGTGTATACTGGATATAATACAGTGGACCCCGAGTTTCGACCACCTAAAAACTCGAACAATTATGTAAGTGTATTATTGTAAGTGCTTTTGTAAGTGTTTTTTTGGGGGTCTGAAACAGACTAACCTACTTTACATTATTCCTTATGGGAACAAATTCGTTTGGTAATGCCACTGACAGCCTTCTGGAATGAATTATGGCGAACTCGGGGTTCACTGTACGTACAGTAGTTTGTAAAGGTTATCTTTTAACTTACATGTTAATCTGAATAATTTTACAATAATCGACAGCATATAATATTAAAACCAATACAGGTCTCCCTCAACATTGCGTTTTCCACTTTCGCGGACTTCACACATTCACGAATTCCCAGCCGCCAAATTCCCAGCCACCAAATCATATTTGGGTTTTCCCCGCCACCCGCAGTCCCTACTACCCTCCTTCCGACCGGCAGCCAGCCTGCCTGCCATTCACTCACTGAGTTTTTTGTTTTTCATTATTTGTTATTAAACTACAGTATAACATGTATGTAGTACTATATAGAACAATATTTTACGATGTTTTCATGTGTTTTATGATTGTTCATAGTTCAATAGGTTAAGGAAGCGTATTTCCTACAATATATTGTAGGAAATAATAATAATAAATAATAATCGCTGTGGAGTGCTGTAAATGTCAGCTACCAAACCTATACGAAATACTGATGACATATAAAGTACTCCAGATCAAATAATTATTATAAATTATTATTATTCCATGGAGGCAAAGAAGGGAATTTTAAAGTATAGTGTACAACACTCTTATATGGGTGTGAAGCATGGGTTGCAAATGCTGCAGCGAGGAGGAGCTGGGCGTGGAGATGTCCTGTCTAAGGGCAATGTGTGGTTTAAAAGTCGTGCCGATTAGGTAAAACTGGTCAATTAGCAAGAACTCATCTAAAATTAAGTCATTTTTAAAATTTTCTCTTATACGTTTAAAGATATATTTTTTCATTTATGTTAATATAAAATTTATAATTTTGTACCAAGAGAAACTTTGAAAACCTACCCAACCTTATTACAACAAGCGAAATTTAATTTAGCCTAACCCAACTAAATATATTTTAGATACGTTAACATTAATTTAATAATAAACAAACACAATGAAAATATTTTTTGTTATGTTCAGAATGATTTTGGGGAAATTATTGCATACACAAATTTTTTCTTGTCTTATATGGCAAGGTGAGCGTTGCTATTTAAGCCAAAATTGCAAGTTTTACCAATCGGCACGACATAAATATTATGCAGAAATCGGAATGTGGAAATTAGGGAAGGTGTGGAGTTACTAAAAGTATTTGTCAGAGGGCTGAAGAGGGGTTGTTGAGGTGGTTTGGTCATTTAAAGAGAATGGATCAAAGTAGAATGACTTGGAGGCGTATAAATCTGTAGGGGGAAAGGGAAAGGGGGGTAGGGGTCGTCCTAGAAAGGTTGGAGGGAAGGGGTAAAGGAGGGATTGTGGGCGGGGCGGACTCCAGCAAGCATGTGTGAGCGTGTTAGATAGGAGTGAATGGAGGCAGATGGGTTTTTGGGGGGATGCGACCTCTTGGAGTGTGAGCAGGGTAACATTTTGTGAAGGGGTTCAGGAAACCAGTTAATTGATTTAATTGGACTTGAGTCCGAATGGGAAGTACAATGCCTGCCTTTAAAGGAGGGTCTGGGATAGTGACAGCTGGGAGGGGGCAATTCTCAGCCATCATCTGAGTGCCTCTGCAAAGACAGTGATTATGTATGAGTGTGGTGAAAGTGTTGAATGATGATGAAAGTATTTTCTTTCTTTTTGGGTCACCCTGCCTCGGTGGGTGGGAGATGGCCGACTTGTTGAAAGAAAAAAAAAAAAAAAAAAAAAAAATATTTTGCATTTTTATGACAAGAGTGATCTAGGCATGTTTACCCTGATGTAAACAACTCTTATGAGTGGGGCCTCCTCCTCACCCCACTCCATAATACTGCATATATTATTCGTTTTAATCTTTATTACAGTTCTAGGGTATTTATCGTGTTTCTGATATCAATTTGGGAAAAAATGTAATAGATAACCTTTATTACTAATATTAGTGTAATTACACAACATTTTATTAGCGCTAAGGCTAACATCCATCACCCATGACGACTCATCAGACACTGAATGCTACTGCTCGCCTCTCCCTCCCTCCCCCCAATAGCTCCTCCCACTTCATAATGATGTTAGATGGTGAATTTAATGTATTTTTTTCTGTGAACTCGTTGTATGTTTTTTATTTTTTTATTGTTTTCTGTAATACAGTATATAAGAGTTTTTAAAAAGGTAGAAAGTTAAAATGAACATAGATAAGAATAAGGTGATGAGGGTATCCCATTTAAATAAAAAAAAATTGGATATCACATTGGAGAGAGGGATTATGGAAGAAGTGAATGTTTTCAGATATTTGGGGTTGACTTGTCAGTGGATGGATTTATGAAGGAGGATGAGGTTAACCATAAATTGATGAAGGAAAAAGGTGAGTGGTGTGTTGAGGAAATCTGTGGAGAAAAAAAATTTATTCATGGAGGAAAAGAAGAAAATGTCGAAAGTATAGTGGTAAAAACACTCTTATATGGGTGTGAAGCATGGGTTGCAAATGCTGCAGCGAGGAGGGGGCTGGGGTGGAATGACCTGTCTAAGGGCAATGTGGGTGTAAATATTATGCAAAAAAATCAGTGTGGAAATTAGGAGGTGGTGTGAAGAGGGGTTGTTGAGGTGGTTTGGTCATTTAGAGAATGGATCAAAGTAGAATGACTTGGGGGCGTATAAATCTGGGGAAGGAAGGCAGGGTAGGGGTCATCCTAAAAAAAGGTTTGGGAGGGGGGGGGTAAAGTGGGTTTTTGTGGGCGGGGGGTTTGGGATTTCCAGCAAGCATGGGGAGCGTGTTTGATAGAAGGAATGGAGACAAAGGGTTTTTTGGGACCCGACGAGCTGTTGGAGTGCGAGCAGGGTAACTTTTTTGTGAAGGGATTCGGAAACCAGTTAATTGATTTAGTTGGACTTGAGTCCTGGAAATGGGAAGAAATGCCTGCACTTTAAAGGAGGGGTCTGGGATAGTGAAATCGGGAAAGGGGTTTATTCTCAGCTGTCGTATCTGGCCCCTTTGCAAAGACAGTGATTATGTATGAGTGTGGTGAAAGTGTTGAATGATGATAAAAGCATTTTTTTTTTGGGGATTTTCTTTTATTTTTGGGGCACCCCGCCCCGGTGGGAGATGGCCGACTTGTTGGGAGAAAAAAAAAAAAATTTAAAAAAAAGACAAGTTGGAGTTTCATCATTTGATTTTTTTTTAATATACGTATTTAATTCAGAATTTGGCATCATTACAAAGTGGGCAGAGATACAGCAGAGGAGAAACGCAGTGTGTCGGAAAATTGTGATTCCCCATTGACACTTCACCCCACTATAAAATATTGTATAATTATACTTTTAAGGCCTCCCCCCACAGCGGGCCCCTGTCATTATATGTATATAGTACAATTTTACGATTTTTTTATGTTTTTTATGATTGTTCATGGTTCAAAGGTTGGAAGCAGTACAGGACCCCTAAAATTGCGAGGGTTAGGGAATCAAGAGCCTCGTGAATGTTGAAAAACCCAATTTTTGGGCCCCCAATATATTGTAGGGCAATATAATACAATACTGCTTCCAAACCCTTTAACCATGAAAAATCTAAAACACACATAAAATCTTAAAATAATTACTATTTTGCTATTTTGACATGACGGGTGGGAGGGGGCCTTAAAGTAAAATTTTAAATTTTTTAATAGTGTTGTTAAGTGTCATGGGGAATAAATTGACCCCTACTTTTTCTCCCTCTGCTGTGCTCCGCCCACTTTGTTGTAAATTTAAATTTAAAAAATTTATACATTAGAAAAAAAAATGAAACTCCAACTTCATAACTTTATTTTAATTTGAAAACTCATATATTACAGAAAACAAAAAAAAAGTAAAATACACATACAACGAGTTCACAAAAAAATACATTAAATTCACAATCTAACATTGTTACGAAGTGGGAGGAGCTTTTGGGAGGGGGGGAGGCCCAGTAACATTCAGTGTCTGGTGGTCGTCATAGGTGGTGGATGTTTCCCTTTAGTGCTAAAAAAATGTTGTGTAATTACACAAATTTTTTAAAAAAGGTTATCTATCTATTCATTTTTTCCCAAATTGAAAAAACATGATAAATACCCTAGAACTGTTAAAGATGCTAAAATGAAAAATATATGCCATATTATATGAGGTAACAGAGCGGGGCCCCCCCATCGAGATGTTTACATCGGGGAAACATGCCTAAACATTTGTCGAAGAAAAAAAGGCAAAAATAGCATTTTTTTTTTTTTAGAATAATAATAATTTATAATAATTGATCTGGAGAATTTAAATGTTATCAGTATTTGGTAGCACATTTTGGCACTCCACAGCAATTTTTTTTATTATTATTATTATTTTTTCCTACAATATATTGAAAAAAATAATAATATTAATAATAATAATAATTAATAATAATTGCTGTGGAGTGCTCTAAAGGGCCCCTTATAAACTTAAATGCTCCAAATCAATTTTTAAATTATTATTATTCTAAAAAAAATAAATTTTTTTTCATTTGTTCCAAAAAATTTGGGATGTTTACCCATTCATTATATGGTGGGGCGGCCCTTCTGCCCCCCATATTATGGCAAAATTTTTCATTTCAGCTCCGTTCAAAGGGGAATCATGTTTCTGAAAAATTTGGAAAAGATAATCCTTTTTTTTACATTCATTCCCTTTTCTTCCTTAACCTATTGAACAATGAGCAATCATAAAAAATGATAACATTGTAAAATATTGTACTATATACATGTTATACTGTAGTTTAATAACAAATAATGAAAAACAAAACACTCAGTGAGGAGTGGTGAGTGGGCTCGCCGGTTCGGGGGGAAGTAGTAGGGGCTCGGGTGGGGGCTTAAATATGATTTGGTGGTGGGGAAATTTTGGGGGTGGGGAAATTTTGGGGGCCGGGGAAATTCGCGAAAAGTGTGAAGACCGCGAAAGTAGAAACGCGAAAATTGAGGGGAAACCCGTATTGTATTATATTTCCCCACAATATATTGGGACACCAAAAATTGGGGTTTTCAACATTCACGAGGCTCTTTATCCCCCAACCCTCGTGAATGTTGAGGGGGAATGTATTGACAAAAAACTAACCCAGTAGTACAGTGGACCCCCAGTTTTCGTGCACCTCCAAACTCGAACAATTATGAAGTGTATTTTGTAATGCTTTTTTAAGTGTACTTTTGGGGGGCTGAAAAGACTAACCAATTTACATTTTTCCTTATGGGGAAAAAATTCGTTTGGGAACGGCCTCCACATTCTGGGAAAAAATTTTCAATGAAAAACCCAGGTCCACTGTATTACACCATATCACAGGACCTCTTCAGCTGGAAAGAAGGACAGTTACTCCATTCAAGGAATGATTACCATGTCACATGACACAACTTTATTTTGTGGAATCACCACTGGTCCGGGGGCAAATTACTTGTTGAAATTACAGTGGTCCCTCGGAAAACAAACAACTCCCAACTCGAAAATTATGTAATGTATTTTTGTAAGTGTTTTTGTAAGTGTATTTTTAGGGGTCTAAACAGTTTCTAATTTACATTATTCCTTAGGGGAACAAATTCGTTGGTTTTGGCACTCGAACTGCCTTCTGGAACAAATTGAGCTTGTAACCCGAGGTACCACTGTATACTGATTCCAGATTTACTTAAGTACAACATGGAATTGGTACAATAAGTCCACTTTTTACATCATTATCATATATAAACACTAGTTTGAAATTTAAAGACATCTTTTATAAATATTTATTTCCTTTTAAACCCCTTTTTACGGCTGAACCCAAAAATTAAAAGTGCATATGGTGTCACATTTAAAAAAAAAACCTGAAATAGTAGAAAATCTTTTTTTTTGAAGGTAATGACACTAAAAATGTGAAATTTGATGAAAAACTTAGGGAAATTTTCTGGTAAAAGTAGCATTCTAGGCAGGCTTAAAACTGCGATCTCAACCATTCTTTGTCTTATTTTGCCAATTACAATGGTTTATTTGATCCAATTCCTAGATATTTCTAGGTATGCCTTCCGTTCATCGAAAGCCAAAAAATGCCCCCCTAACTATCACAACTAGCTTTTGATGCCCCAAAATTTAAATTTAAACTGGCCAATTTTACACAAAAAATTTAACAAATTCCAATTTAAAAAAAGAGTCCAAAATAAACATTGTAGGCATTTCAGCCTTTTTTTTTTTAAAGCAAACCCCTTTTCCCTTTTTCTGTTCATTAATCCCTCCCCCGTACTCTCCCACATAATACTTTCCCTCTATTTTGAAACCATTATCACACAAATTTTAAGCTTTAATTTATTTCTCAGAAAATAAAAAATATCCAAAATGATTGGCTGGTTTGGCTGTCCCAATAATTGAAGCACATGCAGTAAAAAACCCATAAAACAAACTAGGGTGGGACATAACATTCCTCAGGGAAATCACCAAAAATCAAATACAGTGGGACCCCGGTTTGATGGTCCCCAAACTCACCTTTTATGTAAGTTTATTTTTTTTAAAAGCTTTTTTAAGTGTAATTTTGGGGTCTAAAAAGGGCTAGTCTTTTTACAACTTTTCTTTAAAGGGGATAAATTCGTTTGGTAATGGATTGAACAGCATTCTGGAATGAAAAAAAATGTAAACCGGGGGACCACTGTATTTACCACTTTGAGCCCATTTTCCAGCTATTTCCAGTCTGAAACTGACCCAAATCACTACTACTTCAATAATATGTCTTCCCTTCTATCTTTTCATCCCAAAAAAACATAATAAAACTATAAAAAACCACTCCTAAAAAAGACCTAAAGTGTTATTTGGCCAAATATGTCAGGGTTTGTTTTCCCCATCGTCCACAAATGGAGAAAGACTTTTTATATTGACACTACTGCAAACCCATTCTTTCATGTCTAGACCAAAATTTGCCAATCATAGTTTTTTGGGGAGATGCTTAACCCTTTGGGGCCCAAGGGGGTCTCTCTGAAACTCGTTCTCAGGGTCCACAATTTAAATTTTTTTTTTTTCTTATGAAACGATAGAGAATCTTTTAGTCATAACACCACAAAAAATTTTAAATTTGATCGAAAACTAACGGAATTATGCTTTCGCAAGTTAGCGGTATCCATGACATTTTGCCGGCAATTTCGCCCACTTTGAGCCCTATTTTCGGGAAATTCCAATGCTTCAGTCTACTAAAATTATAGCTATTTCGGTAGAACTCCATTTCTTCTATCGATTGAGTACAAAAAACCGCCTATTTACCAATTTCAACTACCCTAGTGGGCAGAAAATGGCAATTTGGCCAATTTCCACAAATTTCAAACGGCCAATTTCAAAATAGGGTCCATAATAAACAAGGCAGACATTCCTGGCACTAAAATAACATCTTCTCTGTTCATTAGTCACGTCTCCAGGCCCCTCTTTCATTATTTTGCTTTTCCCTTTTTAATTTTTTTTCTCACAAAAAAAAAGAAGATTTACTGTTATGTATACAACTGCATCATTGTAAAAATGGTATAATATCAGCGCACTTGTGCAAGAATATTAGACTTCCCGTTGATGTGTATTGGATTGTGATTTGTTTACTCTTTAACATCGGCCAAAAGAAATTTTTTTACTTTGGCCTCGTTTCAAAGGGACTTGTCATGTGAAACCCGTCAAATTTTCTCTATTTCTGTAATATATAATCTATTCTATAAAATGAGAGTAAAAAAGAGAATACAAGCATAAATACCATACGAAAATAGACTGTTTTTTTTTCCCCATTATGCACTGTGTGGTGCAGGAATTTTTATACTGCGCCATGCCCCACGACCCATTCTATCCATCTAGGCCTAACAGCCTGTTTCTGCTTGATTTGGGGGGCGCTAGAATTTGGCGTACTATATAAAAACCCCAGGGCAAAAACGTTCAGTACGCCAAAAACCCCCTTTAAAGGGGTTAAAAAATTGTTTTGACATGTGACCCAGCGCAGTTGACGCAGATATACGTACAAGACAGTGAAAGGGTTAATGATGCTTTTTACATCAAACCTACATACCTCAATATTTGTTGTATTTATTAATAGTTCTATGATTACAGCTCCTTCAACAGTCTCTGATGAGGCCTTTTTTAAAATTTTAAAAAAAATATTACAGATTTTTTTTTTTAACAAACTAGCCATATTCCCCAAGACAGGGAAACCCAAAAAGAAAAACAAAAAATTTTTTTTTTTAAATTTAAACCCGTCTATAAAGGAGAAGGGGGTTTTTACAGAAATATGAACTATTTAAAAAACACAGGTTGACTTTTTCTCCCACTGCATAATTATCTTGGAATATGGGAGCAGCAATTTAAAAAAAAAAATTTGTTTGAAATGTAGGCAGACTTTTGTAACATTTCCCTTGCATATTCAAAACACACACCCCAAGCAATCATGGCCTATCTTTTTTACAGAATACAATGAAACAATTTTTACCCCATTAAGTTATCATCTCTGAATTTGGTTGAGATATGCTTCAGCTTTGTTTCACTCTAAAACAAAGCTGAAGTGGGTAGGTGAGTTTCAGGGGGGAAAATAAATGAGATTAAATAAAGGAGTATCTGAGAGAGTTAGAGCTAAGGAAAGGGTAGCAATAATGTTGGGGATCAGTTATGGAAGGAGAAGGGGGAAAACATAAATGTATAAATTAAAGGATTATGTGGATTAAAAAAAGGGTTTTGGTTTGAAAAAGTGGGTCATAATAAGTGCGTGGCACCGGGAAAAGAGAGGAGAGAAAGAGGGGAGGAGAGTTTTTGGGGGAGATGTTAAGCAAAGTGTGTAGGAATTTTAGAACCAAGTAAGAGTAATTGTGGTGGGGGGCCCCTAAATGCTAAAGCAGGAGAAACTTTTAAAAAGAGTGTGTGGTAGATAAGTTTGGGGTGCCAGGTGTCAATGATAATGAGGGCTCTTTGATTGAATTTTTGTATAAAAAGGGGGTTTGGGTTATTAGATATTACATATTTTAAGAAAAGGGATAAATAAGTATACAAGATATGATGTAGGGTTAAAATAATAGTAGTTTGTTGGATTACGATTGGTAGATAAAAAACTGTTGGGTAGACTTGATGTACATGTTTATAGAGGGGCCAAAGATTTATCAGATCCCCTTTTTTGTTGTAGCTACAGTGAGGAAAATGGTAAAATGAGATACAAGGGAAAAAGGAAGCAGCAAAAAGAAAAGAGGTGAAGGTTTATAATCTAAAGGAGGAGGCAATTTGAGTAAAAAAATAAACAACTATTGGAGGATAGATGGGCTAGTGAGAGTATAGGCAAAGGGTTGAAGATGTATGGGGGTAGGTTTAAGAATGTAGTGTTGTGTTCTGCAGAAGTTTTTTGGTTACAAGAAAATGGGTGTGGGGAGGGAAGAAGAGCGGAATGGAATGATGTAAAAGAGTAGTAAGAGAGAAAAAGTTAGCATATGAGAGGTTTTTACAAAGTAGAAGTGATGCAAGGAGGGAGGAGTATATGGAGAGAGAGATAGAGGTTAAGCAATGTAAAAAAGGCAAATGAGAGGGGGCGAGATCTTTTTCTTCTTTCAACAAATCGACTGACCCCACAAAGGGCGGGGGGGCCCCAAAAGAAAAAACAAAAGTTCCTTTTTTAATTTTTAGTAATGTATACAGGAAAAGGGGGTAAGTTACTACCCCCTTGCTCACGGCTTTTTAGTCAAAGGGGTGAGATGTTATCAACAAATTTTTGTTGAAAATAAGAAAAAGTTTTGGAGTGAGATTAATGTTGAGGAAGCCTAGAAAAACGAAGGGTTTTGGGATTTTTAAAAAAGGAGAGGGGGTTATTAAATGGAGAGTTAAAATCGGGAAGATGGAGGAATTTTTTGGGGAATTGTTAAATGTTGATGAAGATAGGGGCGGGTTTTTCCCATATATAGGTAAAGGAAGAATAACATCTTGTAGGAGTGAGTAAGACCAATTTTTGAGTGTGGGGAAGTTTGTAAAGGGCAGTGGGTAGAATAAAAGGGGGGTAAGGCAGCTGGGATTGATGGGATAAAGATAGAAATTTTAAAAAGAAATTGGGGGATATAGTTTTGAAGGGGGTGGTGTTTTTATTTAAAAAAATGTATGGAAGAGTGTAAGGCACCTAGGGATTGGGAGAGCATGCATATTTTCTTTGTATAAATGCAAAGGGGAAAAAAGAGTGAAAAAATTATAGGGCAATAAGTTTTAGAATACCTGGAAAAAAGTGTATGGAAAAGTTATTGAAAAAATTAAGAGTAAGACAGAGAGTAGGATAGCAGATGAACAAGGAGGCTTTAGGAAGGGTAGCGGGTGTGTAGACCAAGTGTTTACAGTGAAAATATAGGGGAACAGTATTTGGGAAAGGGGTTTTTGTGGATTTATGGATTTTTGGGAAAAAGGGGTATGATAGGGTGGATGGGGGCAATGTGGGGAAAAAGTATGGAACAGTGAAAAGTTTTTACGAGGATAGTGAGGCCCCAGGTTAGAGTATGTAGGAGAGAAAAAAGGATTATTTCCCCCGTAAAAGTAGGCCTTAGACAAGGATATATGATGTCCCCCGGTTTTTTCAATATATTTATAGATGGGGTTTTTAAAGAAGTGAATGCTCGGGTGTTTGCAAGAGGTTTGGAGGGTATAAAAATTTAAAAAGGGGTGGGGGAGGTATAAGAATATTCCCAAAAATTTTTTTTTAGTTTTTCTTATGAAATGGTAGAGAATCTTTTTTTGAAGGTAATAAAACAAAAAACATGAAATTTGATGGAAATTTGATGAAATTTAAATATCGTGAATTTTGCTGCATCACGATATTTTCGCATTGGCGATTTTGCCCACTTTGATTCCCATTTTAGGCCAATTACATGTACAGGGGGATCCCAGTTACCAAAAATTCATTCCAAAAAGGCTGCTCAAGTGCCATTACCGAACAATTTTTTTCCCTTAAGGAATAATGTCCATTTTAGAAAAAAAATACACTTACAAAAGCACTTACAATATTACACTTGCATAATTGTACGATTTCCAGGGGTCGTAACTCGGGGGTCCACTGTACATTATTTCAGTCAACCTTCTTAGCTATTTTGCTAGTATTACTTCTATTTCATCGATTGAGCACAAGAACCTGCCCCCAAACAACTTTTTTTCAACTACCCCAATAAAGTGATCAGAAATTGGTAATTTGGCCAATTTCACAAAAAAAATATTCCAATTTCAAAATAGGGTCTAGAATAAACAATGCAGGCATTCCTGGCACTAAAACAATATTTCCTCTGTTTATTAATTCGTTTCCAGGCTTTACAGATGAATTCCATTTTTATTTACATGAAGAATTTTTATTCATATTAAAAAATAGATTTACTGTTATGCAATGTTGTAATAATTGTATAAATAATACCCAGCACATTTGTGAACGTATATTAGACCCCCAGTTGACATGCTTTGGGACACGTGATGTCTTTTTGTTTACTTTGAACATCGGAAAAAAAATTGAAATTTCTGCTACTTTGAGCTCAATTTTCAAGCTATTTCCATACTAAAACCAATCAAAATCATCTCTTTTTTGTATTTTATCTTCCATTCTATCAATTTAGACCAAGAAACCCAAATACATCTTTAAAAAACCTTGAAAAAACACTGCAATTTTGTTTTTTTAATAAAAAAAAACGGGCCTTTTTTATTATTATTATTATTCAATGCTTGCTGCAGGATTTGTTTTATATGGTGCACACTTACCCATAATTCATTCTCTCATATCTAGGGGCCCAAATTTTCAGCTCACAGCTTATCTGAGGAGCTGAGCTCATGGCTTTTAAAATCTACGGCTTGGACCCCCAAAGGGTTAAAAAATAAAAAAACTAACACAAAGTGGGGGTTGTCACAGTTGCTCTTTCTTTTTGACCTGCTTTTGGGGGATTCTGAATAGAAGTTGCAGAGATTGGTGGAGGGTTGGTAGGGTAATGTAAAAAAAAAAAAAAAAAATATAGGAAAAAAGTAAGGTGATGAGGATAAAAAAAATAGGTAACAAAAATTGGGTATCAGATTGGGGAGAGAGTATGGAGGAGGGGAATGTGTTCAGATATTTTAAAGGGGTGGATGTGTCAGCGGGTGGGGCTATGAAAGATGGGGGAAAATGGGCGTAAGGGAAAAAGGGGAAGTGAGTGAGTGAGTGTGTGTGTGTGTTTTGTGTAAAATATTGAGGGGGAAAAGCCAATAACACCTACACTCCTGATCATGTATTTTATGTACCTGACATATGTTACCAACTATTACATGTTTTTAAAAGTAAAATTAAAAACACCCCAAAAAAAATGTCTACATTATTTTTAGTAAATTATTTTCATTTAATCTGCTGCAAGGAATATTTTGATGTTCATTTTTTTCTATTTTGTTACCAACAACATGTGCAATTACATTTATGTTATAATACAGTACGTACTTTGAAAGCTGAATGGTAAGTGTGTTTTTCTACTGCTTCCTGAACCCCATTAACTGTTCCATTTATAACTTGTTTTACATGTTGATCCTATTAAGGAATCTTTTTTTATCCTTTTTTGATCTTATGATGCCATTACATCTCCTTTTCTCAACTACTAAAAAAATTTATAGTTTTCAACTTTTCTTGCTAATTTTTGTTTTTTAGCTAAATCATTTTGCAGCTTGTCTTAAAGGGACTGTAATTCCCCAAAATAATCAAAATTGTTTATGTTCACTCATGACAATTTTTTTAAAACGGACAAGTGCCTTAAAAGGGGCAATTTAGCATTTCAAAGCCTACTGGTGTAAGCAAAGTTCCCCATAAAATCAAGAGTAAGTCACTCTTAGTACCCCAAGACTTCTCATATTCTGGTTGGGGAAAATTTTTATGACAGCTGTCAGTGGCTGATGGGATGGGCTAGCAATCCCCAATTGCTAGACCACAGGTTCAAACCCTGAGCATTTCATTTGAATATACAGGGTGTGCAGATTACAGATTTCGTCTGTGTGTGTGTGTGTGTGTGTGTGTGTACTCACCTATTTGTAATTCACCCATTTGTGGTTTCAGGGGGAGTCGCTCCTGGCCCCCCCCTTTACTGATTGCTACTAGGTCCCTCTCCCTGCTCCATGAGCTTTATCAAACCTAGTCTTAAAACTATGTATGGTTTTCCCGCCTCCACTATTCGCTTTTCCCAAACTATT
>WNWK01038860.1:0-17726 GCA_009830355.1 Cherax destructor
GAAAGGTGGCCTCCAGAGATACACCCGTCGCCCGAAAGATACCCAAAGCCACCCCGGGTGACCGGAGAGGATCGGACATCCCCAGGCGATCCAGATTCCACGGCAAACTACACCACCGCCAAGGACCTCAACGGAATGGGATGGACTACGATACCCTTCCCCCTACCTAGGAACTAGAATGCCTGAGGAGAGAAGCTCCCAGGGTAAAACTGGGAAGGAAATAAGGAAGGGATGAGGAGGAGGAGGAGGAAAGGGAAAAGGGAGGATGGGGGAGATGGGAAAAGGGAGGGGGGATTGGGGGGTAATTAGGTTCGGTCTGAGGAAGAAGACCAAAAGGTCCAATTCCTCAGACCGATAGCCTCTTTACCACGTCAAGGAGCCCCCCTTAAAGAGGAATAGTAGTGTAGAGTGGGGGCCAGGAGCTATAAATCGACACCTACAAACACAACTAGGTGAGTACACACACGGGAATCAGTAAAGCCGGTCGATGAGATTTAAGAGGCGGGGCCAGGAGCTATAACCTGACCCCCTGCAAACACACATACACACACTCATACACACACCACACATACAAAACAGGCCAAGTGTCTATCGACAAGTGCCTTTGACAATTGGTAACTAACACACACAAACACACACACATTCCCTTGTTTTTATGCAGTTCTCTGCTTGAGTTGATATTATTGCAATCCACTAAGCTGTTGTTACTAGCGCCTTGAATCGATTACCCAAGCTTATATAGGTCAGTTCCGCCACAGCTGTCTCTTTTTCACTTGTTGTTTCTTGCTGACCCTCAAGGATAACTGTGAATACCCGAGGGATAACTAAGAATACCTTCAGGATACTTCCAGGGGGTCAGCGCCCCCACTTCCCCAGAACACACCTTGTGGATCAATCCCTGATCAACCAGGCTGTTAATCCCTTTAATTCATCTCATTTTCCATCCTCCCCCACCCTCATAAATCCTCCATCCCGCCCACACTACACCCACACTACTTGCCTTTACCCATGACCTCCCCTGCCAGCCCACCCCGCCCACCCACACCCCGCCTGTCCTCACCCACTTGGCAGAGGGTGGAGGCAGCCAGGTGGATAAAAGCAGGTAAGATAGTGGCTATATTTAGCAGAGAGGAGAGACATTAGTCCCAGCATCACCATAACCCTTCCCTTCCCTCATGGATGGTACCATACATCCAACATGGTACCATACATCCAGCATGGTACCATACATCAAGCATGGTACCATACATCCGTATGGTAACATACATCCAGCATGGTACCGTACATCAAGCATGGTACCATACATCCAGCATGGTGCCATACATCAAGCATGGTACCGTACATCCAGCATGGTACCGTACATCAAGCATGGTACCATACATCCAGCATGGTACCATACATCTAGCATGGTACCATACATCCAGCATGGTGCCATATATCAAGCATGGTACCATACATCCAGCATGGTACCATACATCTAGCATGGTACCATACATCAAACATGGCACCTTAACATAAACATATAGACCATTAACACGAAAGAGAGAGAGAGAGAGAGAGAGAGAGAGAGAGAGAGAGAGAGAGAGATGGTCTATCATCTTGGGTCTTAAAATACAAATCTAATTCTATGGCTGGGATAATTGAAAATTAATCCACAATTTGAATTTGAGGTGGGGGGCGGTCAGAGCCCTTGTGATTTCAATGTGACCAGGCTACCTAGTTGATTGCCTGTTCAACCAGGCTGTTGCTGTTGTTGTTGGCGGCCCGCTGGCTCGCGTAGCCATCATAGCCTGGCTGATCTGGCACTTGACGGAGGTAGTGGTGTACTGAGATCTGGAAAAATAAACACATAAGCAGTATAATGTGATCCTTTATTGACAACGTTTCGCCCACACAGTGGGCTTTATCGAGTCACAAACAGATCTGTTTGTGCTTGATGTTTGTGACTCGATAAAGTCCACTGCGTGGGCGAAACGTTGTCAATAAAGGATCACATTATACTGCTTATGTGTTTATTTTTCCATTGTGTCGGTATTTTATACCATTTATTTCCATCGTACTGAGATCTGCTGGTAGCAGGGTGAACAGTCGTGGACCACACATGCTAATACAGTGTTCTCTTGTTGTCACTGTATGCAGATGTATGGGTCATCCTCCTTGCACCTCTTCGCCTTAGCAGTAAATAGGTACTTGGGTGCTATGAGTGGCATCCTAAGCAAACAGGTGATGGCGACGGCGGCGGCGGCAGCAGCAGCGGCAGCAGCAGCAGCAGCAGCCGTAGTCGTAGAGCGAAACGTTGCTACAATAAAATATCACTAATGTAACATTGTGCCGGTAATCCTACCATTATTGCTAGTAGTTCTCCTCTAGGTCTGCTATAATAAGAAACAGTAGAGGCGCTAGGACACTACCCTGGGGTGCTCCTCTAGGTCTGCTATAATAAGAAACAGTAGAGGCGCCAGGACACTACCCTGGGGTGCTCCTCTAGGTCTGCTATAATAAGAAACAGTAGAGGCGCCAGGACACTACCCTGAGGTGCTCCTCTAGGTCTGCTATAATAAGAAACAGTAGAAGCGCCAGGACACTACCCTGAGGTGCTCCTCTAGGTCTGCTATAATAAGAAACAGTAGAGGCACCAGGACACTACCCTGGGGTGCTCCTCTAGGTCTGCTATAATAAGAAACAGTAGAGGCACCAGGACACTACCCTGGGGTGCTCCTCTAGGTCAGCTAAAATAAGAAACAGTAGAAGCGCCAGGACACTACCCTGGGGTGCTCCTCTAGGTCTGCTATAATAAGAAACAGTAGAGGCCAGGACACTACCCTGAGGTGCTCCTCTAGGTCTGCTATAATAAGAAACAGTAGAGGCGCCAGGACACTACCCTGAGGTGCTCCTCTAGGTCTGCTATAATAAGAAACAGTAGAGGCACCAGGACACTACCCTGGGGTGCTCCTCTAGGTCTGCTATAATAAGAAACAGTAGAGGCACCAGGACACTACCCTGAGGTGCTCCTCTAGGTCTGCTATAATAAGAAACAGTAGAGGCACCAGGACACTACCCTGGGGTGCTCCTCTAGGTCTGCTATAATAAGAAACAGTAGAGGCACCAGGACACTACCCTGGGGTGCTCCTCTAGGTCTGCTATAATAAGAAACAGTAGAGGCGCCAGGACACTACCCTGGGGTGCTCCTCTAGGTCTGCTATAATAAGAAACAGTAGAGGCGCCAGGACACTACCCTGAGGTGCTCCTCTAGGTCTGCTATAATAAGAAACAGTAGAGGCGCCAGGACACTACCCTGAGGTGCTCCTCTAGGTGTGCTAAAATAAGAAACAGTAGAAGCGCCAGGACACTACCCTGGGGTGCTCCTCTAGGTCTGCTATAATAAGAAACAGTAGAGGCGCCAGGACACTACCCTGAGGTGCTCCTCTAGGTCTGCTATAATAAGAAACAGTAGAGGCACCAGGACACTACCCTGGGGTGCTCCTCTAGGTCTGCTATAATAAGAAACAGTAGAGGCGCCAGGACACTACCCTGGGGTGCTCCTCTAGGTCTGCTATAATAAGAAACAGTAGAGGCACCAGGACACTACCCTGGAGTGCTCCTCTAGGTCAGCTAAAATAAGAAACAGTAGAAGCGCCAGGACACTACCCTGGGGTGCTCCTCTAGGTCTGCTATAATAAGAAACAGTAGAGGCGCCAGGACACTACCCTGAGGTGCTCCTCTAGGTCTGCTATAATAAGAAACAGTAGAGGCGCCAGGACACTACCCTGAGGTGCTCCTCTAGGTCTGCTATAATAAGAAACAGTAGAGGCACCAGGACACTACCCTGGGGTGCTCCTCTAGGTCTGCTAAAATAAGAAACAGTAGAGGCACCTGGACACTACCCTGGGGTGCTTCGCTTTTATTAGAATGTTTCGACGTTCTGAGTATCTTTCAAGACACTTGAACTTTCTATTGTAGAGAAAATATTACTGCACTAAGAACTCTCAAGAAACTAAAAAGAAGAGATACGAGTACATTGAATGACATCTTTCTACTCCCGGAGCCCGGCCATAGGCCAGGCTCGTCTGGTGTTTGCCTGGTGGTCTGCCAGACCTGCCAGAGTACGAAACTTTTAGCAGGCTTCCAGCTCACACTCACACGAGAGGAGTGCATTACCTCAATGGTTGGTTGACGTCTACCAGTCGTAGGTGACGCAGCGGGTGACGGGCGGGTGACGGAGAGTCCTGGCAAGCACTGCTGACACAGGGGGAGGGGAGGGGGACGTAGGTGGGGAAGGGGGAGGAGGTAATGCAGGCAGCCAAGATCGCCCCCAGATTAACCAAGACGTATTGGCGAATTTACAAGCAGCCGCGAGGTTTATGTGAGGGGTGAGAGTGAGGGGTGAGAGTGAGGGGTGAGAGTGAGGGGTGAGAGTGAGGGTGAGAGTGAAGGGTGAGAGTGAAGGGTGAGAGTGAAGGGTGAGAGTGAGGGGTAAGAGTGAGGGCAAGAGGGAGAGTGAGGGTGAGAGTGAGGCTGAGGGTTGAGGGTGGAGAGTGAGGGGTGAGAGTGAGGGGTGAGAGTGAAGGGTGAGAGTGAGGGGTAAGAGTGAGGGGTAAGAGTGAGGGAAAGAGGGAGAGTGAGGGCAAGAGGGAGAGTGAGGGTGAGAGTGAAGGGTGAGAGTGAGGGGTAAGAGTGAGGGCAAGAGGGAGAGTGAGGGTGAGAGTGAGGCTGAGGGTTGAGGGTGAGAGGGTGAGAGTGAGGGGTAAGAGTGAGGGCAAGAGGGAGAGTGAGGGCAAGAGGGAGAGTGAGGGCAAGAGGGAGAGTGAGGGTGAGAGTGAGGCTGAGGGTGAGAGGGTGAGAGTGAGGGGTGAGAGTGAGGGGTGAGAGTTAGTGGTGAGAGTAAAGGGTGAGAGTGAGGGTGAGAGTGAGGGGTGAGTGAGGGTGAGAGTGAAGGATGAGGGTGAGAGTGAAGGATGAGAGTAAGAGTGAGAGGTGTGAGCAAAGCTCACACCTCTACAACACAACTGTCATCAAAGATTTGTTAAGTTATACCATGAATTAAGGAAAGATCCTGGACTTCACCTTACGAAACAGACAAAGCAAATACGATAGTAATTATGGACAAGGTAGATTATAGTGGAAAAATGAACATGTTAGGAGACAGGGGTACTTAGTAGCTCCCACCGCTACAAAGTACAAATCTGATATTAAAAGCAAATCATTCAGACTTTGAAGGGGTACTTAACAACATGCCCACGGACCCAACACCTGGGTATGATTCGAGGGTTTCTGACACCTGTTGAAGCAGACAGTGGCTGGTACGGGTGGAAGAAAGCAGAGCAGCCAGACCAATCTACAAGCTGGTCACCACCGTCGGCCAATCAGAGGTGAAGGGTCACAGCGTAACACTCAGGAATTCACCTTATTGCGTCACCTCTTACCTCACAGGTACTGGTGGAGAATACCCAGTACTGCCAACACACATCCCCGACGCACCACCATCCCTATAAACACCCTGCCCAACCCCCCATCACTATCCCTCTATCAATATCCCGGCCATCCATCCTCCTCCTCACACATGTGACTAACAAAACATTGTAATTCCCATCATGCCATGTTCACCCAGGTACAGCGGATGTGCTCCACCACTCTCTCTCTCTCTCTCTCTTCTCTCTCTCTCTCTCTCTCTCTCTCTCTCTCTCTAACTTGACTTAACTTCTTGGTGAAAAACACCGTCAATATATATTTATATATATATATATATATATATATATATATATATATATATATATATATATATATATATATATATATACAACACTGCACTAGCCAAGGACTCGAACCCATGTTGTACTGGCCCGCCTATGGTGAGCCAGAACCACATGACGCTTTAACCCACAGGACCACTAAATCCTACAAAGATGGCGCAGCCAGCAGAGCTAGCTGTTTTACCGCCATTGTTCGTGGTTACAATAATATATATATATGGTGCTCGTGAAGCTAGTACAACAAACAGGCAGGAGAATGAAAATTAGCTTAGAAGCTGCCACACCACCGTATGTCCTCGGATGGCGGTAAAACAGCTAGCTCTGCTAGCTGCGCCATCTTTGTAGGATTTGGTGGTCCTGTGGGTTAAAGCGTCATGTGGTTCTGGCTCACCATGGGTTCAAGTCCTTGGCTAGTGCAGTGTTGTATTATATATATATATATATATATATATATATATATATATATATATATATATATATATATATATATATATATATATATAATGTGTGTGTGTGAATGACGACACATATTATAGGCAAATTATAATACATGATAATTTCTTCACCGTATAATTGAATATAATTAACAATTCTCCAACTCCCACACTTCTCTCCCATCCCCACACTGCACTCCCACCCCAACACTGCTCTCCCATCCCAACATTGCTCTCCCACCCCAACACTGCTCTCCCACCCCAACACTGCTATCCCACCCCAACACTGCTCTCCCACCCCAACACTGCTCTCCCACCCAACATTGCTCTCCCACCCCAACATTGCTCTCCCACCCCAACACTGCTATCTCACCCCAACACTGCTCTCCCACCCCAACACTGCTCTCCCACCCCAACACTGCTCTCCCACCCCAACACTGCTCTCCCATCCCAACATTGCTCTCCCACCCCAACACTGCTCTCCCACCCCAACACTGCTATCCCACCCCAACACTGCTATCCCACCCCAACACTGCTCTCCCACCCCAACACTGCTCTCCCACCCCAACACTGCTCTTCCACCCCAACATTGCTCTCCCACCCCAACACTGCTCTCCCACCCCAACACTGCTCTCCCACCCCAACACTGCTCTCCCACCCCAACACTGCTCTCCCACCCTAACACTGCTATCCCACCCCAACATTGCTCTCCTACCCCAACACTGCTCTCCCACCCCAACACTGCTCTCCCAACCCAACACTGCTCTCCCACTCCAACACTGCTCTCCCACCCCAACACTGCTCTCCCACCCCAACACTGCTCTTCCACCCCAACATTGCTCTCCTACCCCAACACTGCTCTCCCACCCCAACACTGCTCTCCCACCCCAACACTGCTCTCCCACCCCAACACTGCTCTCCCACCCTAACACTGCTATCCTACCCCAACATTGCTCTCCCACCCCAACATTGCTCTCCCACCCCAACATTGCTCTCCCACCCCCACATTATCGTGAACATTTGGAGAACATTAGCAACCTTCCACTATTAATCAAGATATGCAAGTTCCACTTCCCGTCTTTAGGGCCAAAACTCGCACACACACACACACACACACACACACACACACACACACACACACACACACACACACACACACACACACACACACACACACACACACACACACACACACACACACACACACACACACACACACACACACACACACACACACACACACACACACACACCTGGCTAGTATATTATTAAGTTTTTCTAAAAGTGAGTTCAAACACTCCATCTCTCCGTCCGACCAGCACCTTCCGTCAGTGCGTCCGTCTATTTCTCAGACGGACCGTCAGTGCTTCCACGAGGTGGACCTTGGTGCAGCTGGTCTCTCCTACACTGACCTTGGTGCAGCTGGTCTCTCCTACACTGACCTTGGTGCAGCTGGTCTCTCCTGCACTGACCTTGGTGCAGCTGGTCTCTCCTGCACTGACCTTGGTACAGCTGGTCTATCCTGCACTGACCTTGGTACAGCTGGTCTCTCCTACACTGACCTTGGTGCAGCTGGTCTCTCCTACACTGACCTTGGTGCAGCTGGTCTCTCCTACACTGACCTTGGTGCAGCTGGTCTCTCCTACACTGACCTTGGTACAGCTGGTCTCTCCTGCACTGACCTTGGTACAGCTGGTCTCTCCTGCACTGACCTTGGTGCAGCTGGTCTCTCCTACACTGACCTTGGTGCAGCTGGTCTCTCCTGCACTGACCTTGGTGCAGCTGGTCTCTCCTACACTGACCTTGGTGCAGCTGGTCTCTCCTACACTGACCTTGGTGCAGCTGGTCTCTCTAACTGACCTTGGTGCAGCTGGTCTCTCCTAACTGACCTTGGTGCAGCTGGTCTCTCCTACACTGACCTTGGTGCAGCTGGTCTCTCCTACACTGACCTTGGTGCAGCTGGTCTCTCCTACACTGACCTTGGTGCAGCTGGTCTCTCCTACACTGACCTTGGTGCAGCTGGTCTCTCCTACACTGACCTTGGTGCAGCTGGTCTCTCCTACACTGACCTTGGTGCAGCTGGTCTCTCCTACACTGACCTTGGTGCAGCTGGTCTCTCCTACACTGACCTTGGTGCAGCTGGTCTCTCCTACACTGACCTTGGTGCAGCTGGTCTCTCCTACACTGACCTTGGTGCAGCTGGTCTCTCCTACACTGACCTTGGTGCAGCTGGTCTCCTACACTGACCTTGGTCAGCTGGTCCTCCTACACTGACCTTGGTGCAGCTGGTCTCTCCTACACTGACCTTGGTGCAGCTGGTCTCTCCTACACTGACCTTGGTGCAGCTGGTCTCTCCTACACTGACCTTGGTGCAGCTGGTCTCTCCTACACTGACCTTGGTACAGCTGGTCTCTCCTACACTGACCTTGGTGCAGCTGGTCTCTCCTACACTGACCTTGGTGCAGCTGGTCTCTCCTACACTGACCTTGGTGCAGCTGGTCTCTCCTACACTGACCTTGGTGCAGCTGGTCTCTCCTACACTGACCTTGGTCAGCTGGTCTCTCCTACACTGACCTTGGTGCAGCTGGTCTCTACATGACTTGTGCAGCTGGTCCTCCTACACTGAGGTGCAGCTGGTCCTTTAGCATCAGGGTCGTCAGTTCTAGAGTACAATGTTATGTTTTTGTAACCGCCCACATGTTAAGAGCACAACTGCAGGATCAAGCACACACCCACACCCACACATACCCACACCCACACATACCCACACCCACACATACCCACACCCACACATACCCACATCCACAATTAAGTGAATACACACACACCACTTTAAGAGAGGTATGATAAAGCTCATGGAACAGGGAGTGGACTTAGTAGCGACCAATGAAGAGGCGGGGCCAGGAGCTGTGTCTCGACCCCTCCATCCACAATCAGGTGAGTGCACACACACTAACGAGCCTAATGCAACAAGATAACCGTACAAGATAACGGTACAAGATAAGATATCTACACGAGTGTTTAAAGACCCAACCAACAACACGGTGACACAAACAATCCCTCCAGTCATTACAAATGTCATTACAAATGCCATTACAAATGCCATTACAAATGCCATTACAAATGGACAAATGTGGAGTCCATATATGAAAAAATACTAAGATAAAAGAAACAACTACAGACCATTACAAGAGCAAGAGAGACAAGAGACACTGTACTATACACCAGTACAAGGATACAGTGTAACCCAGCATGGATACAGTGTAACCCAGCATGGATACAGGGAACCCAGCATGGATTCAATGTAACCCAGCATGGATACAGGGAACCCAGCATGGATTCAATGTAACCCAGCATGGATAGAGTGGAACTCAGCATGGATACAATGTAACCCAGCATGGATACAGTGTAACCCAGCATGGATACAGTGTACCCCAGCATGGATACAGTGTAACTCAGCATGGATACAGTGTAACCCAGCATGGATACAGTGTAACCTAGCATGGATAGAGTGGAACTCAGCATGGATTCATGGATGGAAAATCCTATCTCACAAATCTGCTGGTGGTCTGTGACGAAGTGAGAAGAGATGAGAGAGAGAGAGAGAGAGAGAGAGAGAGAGAGAGAGAGAGAGAGAGAGAGAGAGAGAGAGAGAGAGACAGACAGACAGACACAGAGAGAGACAGACACACTGACACAGTGCCACCTTCCTGGAGTGCAGGGAAGACACTGACACAGTGCCACCTTCCTGGAGTGCAGGGAAGACACTGACACATTGCCACCTTCCTGGAGTGCAGGGAAGACACTGACACATTGCCACCTTCCTGGAGTGCAGGGAAGACACTGACACAGTGCCACCTTCATGGAGTGCAGGGAAGACACTGACACATTGCCACCTTCCTGGAGTGCAGGGAAGACACTGACACAGTGCCACCTTCCTGGAGTGCAGGGAAGACAATGACACATTGCCACCTTCCTGGAGTGCAGGGAAGACACTGACACATTGCCACCTTCCTGGAGTGCAAGGAAGACACTGACACATTGCCACCTTCCTGGAGTGCAGGGAAGACACTGACACAGTGCCACCTTCCTGGAGTGCAGGGAAGACAATGACACAGTGCCACCTTCCTGGAGTGCAGGGAAGACACTGACACATTGCCACCTTCCTGGAGTGCAGGGAAGACAATGACACAGTGCCATCTTCCTGGAGTGCAGGGAAGACACTGACACAGTGCCACCTTCCTGGAGTGCAGGGAAGACACTGACACAGTGCCACCTTCCTGGAGTGCAGGGAAGACAATGACACAGTGCCACCTTCCTGGAGTGCAGGGAAGACAATGACACAGTGCCACCTTCCTGGAGTGCAGGGAAGACACTGACACATTGCCCCCTTCCTGGAGTGCAGGGAAGACACTGACACATTGCCACCTTCCTGGAGTGCAGGGAAGACACTGACACAGTGCCACCTTCCTGGAGTGCAGGGAAGACACTGACACATTGCCACCTTCCTGGAGTGCAGGGAAGACAATGACATAGTGCCATCTTCCTGGAGTGCAGGGAAGACACTGACACAGTGCCACCTTCCTGGAGTGCAGGGAAGACACTGACACAGTGCCACCTTCCTGGAGTGCAGGGAAGACAATGACACATTGCCACCTTCCTGGAGTGCAGGGAAGACACTGACACAGTGCCACCTTCCTGGAGTGCAGGGAAGACAATGACACAGTGCCATCTTCCTGGAGTGCAGGGAAGACTTTGACACAGTGCCACCTTCTTGGAGTGCAGGGAAGACTTTGACACTAGCTATTGACCTAGTTATTGCAGTGACCTAGTTATTACAATGACCTAGTTATTAGTGACCTAGTTATTAAGTGACCTAGTTATTACAGTGACCTAGTTATTACAATGATCTAGTTAAAACAATGACCTAGTAATTAAGTGACCTAGTTATTACAGTGTTCTAGTTATTAAGTGACCTTGTTATTTCAGTGACCTAGTTATTAAGTGACCTAGTTATTATAGTAACCTAGTTATTACAGTGACCTGATTATTACTGTGGCCTAGTTATTGCAGTGGCCTAGTTATTATAGTTACATTGACCTAGTTATTGCAGTGGCCTAGTTATTATAGTTACATTGACCTAGTTATTACAGTGACCTAGTTATTATAATGACCTTTTTATTACAGTGACCTAGTTATTATAGTGACCTAGTTATAGTGATATATAATTATAGTGACTTAGTTATTAGTGACCTATTTATTACAGTGACCTATTTATTACAGTGACCTCGTTATTACAGAGCATTATTACCCTCCCTGACAACTTTATATTTTCCTTCCTGGCAACTTTACATTATAACGTTTTAATCACACACACAACACAGTTTTAGTGGGAAAGCTGAACTTTTCTAAAAAAAAAAAAAAACACACTCAGTAAACGTCAGAAAAAGTGAAACTAATGTAATAATAATAAAGTTTTTGGGGGGGTGGAGGTGATAGAAGGCGATGTTCGTAGCTCTCACAGAGACCAGCCTCAAAGATTACTCTGACCAGGAAATGTGCGTATCCTGGGCAACTGACTCAGATGACACCGGATAAACAGACCACAGGAAAAGCGAGGGTAAGGCGGGTTGATCTGTATATGTTTAAGAGTCAAGCATTTACGCGGAGTTACTATAAGTAACATTTACGCGGGGTTACTGTAACATTTACACAGTGTTACTTTAAGTAACTCCGTGTAAATGCTACGTAACTCCCTCAACACCACTAATAAGTGGTCGTAGTTTTAGCAGTGGAATCTGAGAAACAGATTTAGTCATGGTATTTAAACCATTAGTCATAAACTATATAAATTCTCATTAACTCGGAGAACAGATAATGGAATTTGAAGACTTTCTCTTATATCTCACCAGGCAAGTCCCAAACACTGTCTTGCTTGGTGAGGACAATGTGAACACTGCCAACACACTGCCAACACACTGTCAACACACTTACTGTCAACACACTGTCAACACACTTACTGTCAACACTTCCTTTCTTTACTGTTCCAGTCTTCGGCAACTTAAATCATCTAACCCTTGTTTGCAACCACTTTTCAACTGGTGTCTTGCAGCACAGAGCCTCGCAACTTGGGCCCCTATAGCTTGCACAGCCTCTCACTCGTCAGAGCTTAAGTAAGATTTGTCTGGGAAACAGAACAAGTGTTTCCTGACGCGGGTCGTATTCATTTAATGAGTCACCACTGAGATTTTTTAGTCAACTGACCGAGGCCTTCATCTGGCTTACCGATCCATCAACTTGCACCAACACTACATCAACCGGCACAAGTACTGCATCAACTTCTACTAACACTACATGAACCTGCACCAGAACTGCAACATCAAGCACTAGCACTGCATCAAGAACAAACACCAGCACTATATACCACATAACTGCTGCGACCACACCTCTTCCGATATGAATAACAGAACACTTACCTTACCGCACCACACGAAATGAATAATGAAAGAGGGGAAAACAGGAGAGCGGAAACCTGCTTGAGGTCTTTCGTGTTTACTAAGATGACTTACGAAAGACTACAATGAGAAGGGAGATTAATCTACAAACACAGAGAGAGAGGTGAGGTAAGAAGTGTTGTTTCGGGGGCGGAGGTCAGGTTGGCTTGTTTAATATTAATCCTTTTAGAATGAGAGGGAGTAGTGGTGCGGACTCGAACCGCCTTGCACTGGTGGTGGTGGTGAAGGCATCCTAACAACTACACAAAAGAGCATTAAAAGTTTTGAAGCCACGAGACTTACCCAGCACACCAAAGTGGAATGAAAACACTGTGTTGCGCTGCTCTCACTGACAATACAAATCACTCTTTACACAGCTAACAAGGCTGCCACAAATCACTCTCTACACAGCTAACAAGGCTGCCACAAATCACTCTCTACACAGCTAACAAGGCTGCCACAAATCACTCTCTACACAGCTAACAAGGCTGCTACAAATCACTCTCTACACAGCTAACAAGGCTGCTACAAATCACTCTACACAGCTAACAAGGCTGCTACAAATCACTCTACACAGCTAACAAGGCTGCCACAAATCACTCTACACAGCTAACAAGGCTGCTACAAATCACTCTCTACACAGCTAACAAGGCTGCCACAAATCACTCTACACAGCTAACAAGGCTGCTACAAATCACTCTACACAGCTAACAAGGCTGCCACAAATCACTCTCTACACAGCTAACAAGGCTGCTACAAATCACTCTACACAGCTAACAAGGCTGCTACAAATCACTCTACACAGCTAACAAGGCTGCCACAAATCACTCTACACAGCTAACAAGGCTGCTACAAATCACTCTACACAGCTAACAAGGCTGCTACAAATCACTCTACACAGCTAACAAGGCTGCTAAATCACTCTACACAGCTAACAAGGCTGCTACAAATCACTCTACACAGCTAACAAGGCTGCCACAAATCACTCTACACAGCTAACAAGGCTGCTACAAATCACTCTACACAGCTAACAAGGCTGCTACAAATCACTCTACACAGCTAACAAGGCTGCTACAAATCACTCTACACAGCTAACAAGGCTGCCACAAATCACTCTACACAGCTAACAAGGCTGCCACAAATCACTCTACACAGCTAACAAGGCTGCTACAAATCCCGACATCTCGTTAGAACTTGTGAGTGAAGTTGACACAACAAACTGCTTACAAACTAATCCACTGGAAGCACCTTGTCCAGACTTGTGCAAGTTGAACTTTATAAGCTTTATGAGAGAGCAAGCTGAGGTTCCTAAGCTTTATGAGAGAGCAAGCTGACCTTCGTAAGCTTTATAAAATGAGAAGTATGTTGTATGAGCAGCGCATACTACACACACACATCCGAGGACATACGGATGTCCTCGGATGACGGTAAAACACCTAGCTTGGCTGGGTGCGTCATTCTTGTAGGATTGCGTGGTCCTGTGGGTTAGAGTGTCATGTGTTTTCGCTCACCATGAGGCGAGCCAAAGCAGCATGGGTTCGATTCCTTGGCTAGTCGCAGTGTTGTTATTGACATTATATATATATATATATATATATATATATATATATATATATATATATATATATATATATATATATATATATATATATATATATATGCAATAAGTTCACAGTAAAAAGGTGATATCACAATATGCAGAACAACCACTATGAAAAATAGTGAAATTCCAAGCGCTTTCGTGACTTCTCACATTATCAAGGAACTGTAAAAACAGAAAATGAACAGGAAGACATATAAGAAACGAGACTACACCTCACAACACCTGACTTTTTATGATGATGTAGGTAGGTAGTCAAGGACCCGTCAAACACACCTTATATTCTACCCAAGCATTAAGAATTTAACTTGTCTAATGTATCTTAAATTCTTCCCAAATTTTATTAATTATAAATGAATCCAATTTGTATACCCAGAAGCAATATTGGTGGGAGGCAGTGGTGGACTAGTGTCTGGCTATCAGTGCCAATTAACGCTGACACAGTGGATTTATGAGTAGTTCAATCGCTTACAAGATCATTTATAATTGATAAAATTCATTTATAAGTAATACAATTTGGGAAGAATTTAAGATACATTAGACATGATCAATTCTTAATGCTTGGGTAGAATATAAGTTGTGTTTGATGGGTCCTTGACTACCTACCTACATCATCATAAAAAGGTCAGGTGTTGTGAGGTGACAGCGAGGTGTAGTCTCGTCCGTATATACCTTCCTGTTGAGCTTTTATTTTTACAGTTCCTTGATAATGTGAGAAATCACATAAGAACATAAGAACATAAGAAAGGAGGAACACTGCAGCAGGCCTGTTGGCCCATATTAGGCAGGTCCTTCACAATCCGTCCCACTAACAGAATATTTGCTCAACCCAATTTTCAATGCTACCCAAGAAATAAGCTTTGACAATTCTACCCACTCATGCGCGAGTCCCACTCAAATCCAACCCCTCTCACTCATGAATTTATCCAACCTAAATTTGAAACTACCCAAGGTCCTAGCTTCAATAACCCTACTAGGCAGACTGTTCCACTCATCAACTACCCTATTTCCAAACCAATACTTTCCTATATCCTTTCTAAATCTAAACTTATCTAACTTGAATCCATTATTGCGGGTTCTCTCTTGGAGATATATCCTCAAGACCTTATTTATATCCCCTTTGTTAATACCCATTTTCCACTTGTATACCTCGATCATGTCTCCCCTCATTCTACGTCTTACAAGTGAATGTAATTTTAGGGTCTTCAATCTTTCTTCGTAAGGAAGATTTCTAATGCTATGTATTAATTTAGTCATTCTACGCTGAATGTTTTCTAACGAATTTATGTCCATTCTGTAATATGGAGACCAGAACTGAGCTGCGTAATCTAGGTGAGGCCTTATTAATGATGTATAAAGCTGTAATATAACCTCTGGACTTCTGTTGCTAACACTTCTTGATATAAATCCCAGTAATCTATTTGCCTTATTACGTACGCTCAGGCATTGCTGTCTTGGTTTAAGGTTGCTGCTTACCATCACCCCCAAGTCCTTCTCGCAATCTGTATGGCTAAGTTCTACGTTATTTAACTTATAAGTGCTTGGGTTATGGACACTCCCGAGCTTCAGAACCTTGCATTTATCTACATTGAACTGCATCTGCCACTTTTCTGACCACGAATTAAGTTTGTCTAAATCTTCCTGAAGTTCTATGACGTCTATGTTTGAATCAATTATCCTACCTATCTTCGTGTCGTCGGCGAATTTGCTCATATCACTAGTAATTCCCTCATCAAGGTCATTGATATATATTATAAATAACAATGGGCCTAAGACTGATCCCTGTGGAACACCACTTGTTACAAGTCCCCATTCGGATTTAACCCCATTTATGCACACTCTCTGCTTCCTATTGGTGAGCCATGACTCGATCCATGACAGAACTTTTCCCCCAATGCCATGAGCTGCCACTTTCTTTAACAGTCTCTGGTGCGGTACTCTATCAAAAGCCTTACTAAAGTCTAAATAAACAATTAAAGTCTAAATAAACAATAAAAGTCTAAATAAACAATAAAAGTCTAAATAAACGAAAATAAACGAAAGCGCTTGGAATTTCACTATTCTTCAAAGTGGTTGTTCTGCATATATGTATGTCATGCCGAACAAGTAAAACTGGTCAATTAGCAAGAACTCATTTAAGTCCTTTCTAAATTTTTCTCTTAACTTAAGAACATAAGAAAGTAAACAAGGTTCCAATAATTTTGTACCAAAAGAATATTTGTAGAAAATTTTCAAAGCTAAACCCTATAAAAAAGAGCAATTCTAACTTGCCTGAGTCCCACTAAATCAATTCTCACATGAATTTAAACCTAAAATTTAAAATAACAACCAAAGTCAATAATTTCTCTTATGTTCAGAATGGTTCATATCAAAAATAAGAACATAAGAAAGGAGGAACACTGCAGCAGGCCTGTTGGCCCATACTAGGCAAGTCCTTCACAATTTCCCTCCCACCAACAGAATATTTGCTCAACCCAATTTTCAATGCTACCCAAGAAATAAGCTTTGACAATTTTACACTCATGCGCAATTCCCACTCAAATCCAACCCCTTTCACCATGAATTTATCCAACCTAAATTTGAAACTACCCAAGGTCCTAGCTTCAATAACCCTACTAGGCAGACTGTTCCATTCATCAACTACCCTATTTCCAAACCAATACTTTCCTATATCCTTTCTAAATCTAAACTTATCTAACTTGAATCCATTATTGCGGGTTCTCTCTTGGAGAGATATCCTCAAGACCTTATTTATATCCCCTTTGTTAATACCCATTTTCCACTTGTATACCTCGATCATGTCTCCCCTCATTCTACGTCTTACAAGTGAATGTAATTTTAGGGTCTTCAATCTTTCTTCGTAAGGAAGATTTCTAATGCTATGTATTAATTTAGTCATTCTACGCTGAATGTTTTCTAACGAATTTATGTCCATTCTGTAATATGGAGACCAGAACTGAGCTGCGTAATCTAGGTGAGGCCTTACTAATGATGTATAAAGCTGTAATATAACCTCTGGACTTCTGTTGCTAACACTTCTTGATATAAATCCCAGTAATCTATTTGCCTTATTACGTACGCTTAGGCATTGCTGTCTTGGTTTAAGGTTGCTGCTTACCATCACCCCCAAGTCCTTCTCGCAATCTGTATGGCTAAGTTCTACGTTATTTAACTTATAAGTGCTTGGGTTATGGACACTCCCGAGCTTCAGAACCTTGCATTTATCTACATTGAACTGCATCTGCCACTTTTCTGACCACGAATTAATTTGTCTAAATCTTTGAATTTTGCATCATGTTTGAATCAAATCCTACCTTCTTCGTGTTTTTCGGGAATTTGCTCATATCACTAGTAATTTCATCAATTTGAAAAATATTATAAATAAAATGGGCCTAAGACTATCCCTGTGGAACACCACTTGTTAAATCCCCTTCGGTTTAACCCCATT
>WNWK01038861.1:0-17725 GCA_009830355.1 Cherax destructor
TGCACAAAGCCCATTTCACGGCATTTGGCCAAACTTAAGCCTGTTTTACGTGTGGATAGCTGGGAACAGAACATGATATACGTATAATAAAAAAACACACTTTAAAAAAGATAAAAGGGAAATTTTTGGGGTTTTTTTTTACAGACCACATCCAGCATATAGCCTGGAAAATTTTAAACAGTGGGCATTCCTTCAAAAATCATATGTGTCCCCCAAACAGTATTACTACAATCTAACCTTCCTAATTTTGGTATTGTGAAGATTACAACTGCAAATCCTTGAAACCAAAGAAATTTAAAAGATGATTTTAGGCAACATACATCCCCCGATTAAATTTTATATTTACAAAACATCCACTTACTACTGAGCCTACTGTATATACAGGACAGCCAATAATAATACAGTCTCTCCTCATTAACAACGACTCATTTAACACCACTGGACTTTCAACCAGCTCCCCTGACCAGTATGCATCCTAAGAATGTTAAGTAATATTTAATTGATTTCCTCTACGTGGACCCTCTTTTCTTTCCCCTCAAACTCGAAAAATTTTGTGTGTTTTTTTGTAAGTGCTTTTGCAAGTGTTTTTTTGGGGGTCAAAATACTAATCAAATTTTACATTTGCCCTTAGGGGAAAAAAATTCGTTCGGAGCGGCATCAAACAGCATTCTGGAAAAATTTTCAACCCGGGGGCCCCTGTATTTGTTTATTACAAATACAGTACACTATTATAAACTTTTAAAAAAATTCTAAAATGTTAAAATAGTGAAAAGGTGACTTTAAAAACAATATCAAAGATGGGGACAAACCCATACCAGTATAGTATCCCCCACTAAGCCCAATTCGTTTACTGACCTATTTTAGGAATGGAACCCATTTTTAAAGGAGGAGAGATTAAGTGCTGGTATTCTTGGAAACCAAAACAGGGTGTATCCACAGAAAAAAAAAAAAAAAATACTATGTGTGAAACCCCAGACATTTGACTAAACCCTCAGTGAACCTCCATGCCAATAAATAAAATAAAAAAAATACTAAAAGATTCAAAATTTCCCCTGACTGTTCCCCTTCATAAAATTGAAAAGTCCCTAAAGTGTGGCCACTTTTTCTTTTTCAAGACTAACCATTTTTATTATGGTGTTTTTAGTCACACCAAGTCTACCATCCACAGCTAACCACCCTTTATACAAAATAATAATAATAATACTTTATTGAGACATGGTACAAAAAACATGGTAGACAAGAAATATAGTTATAATGAGATGTAACCAAGCCCTAATAGTGTATTGCGGGTTTTTAGGTTCTTAATTTAAAACCATGGTAAAAGTTTGGTTGAAAATTTTAAAAATAAGTATAATTCTTCAAGTTAAAAGTTTGAATATAAGTTGAACTTTCAGTTAATTGGAATGAAACAATTGAGGAAAAAAATTTAAAACAATTAGTTTGCAGACAGTTTACGTGGTCATTATAATGTAAATGTTATGGAAATAGTTGGCTTAGTATGTTTTATTAAAACATTTTTTACATTTAAGTGATTATCAAGTTTTTACATTAACCTTAAACCCCACAGAGTATACTTCACTGGAAAGTGCCCAAACGTATATCTCGTTTTTTTACATTCGTTCAAATTTAGCGGAAGGCCTGGTCGCGGGCAGGGAGAAGGGGCGGCCCGGGGGCCAGTATGAAAAAATGGGGGACACCAGGGTCCCATGGTATCCCCAGTTTTTTCACCCATCTTGGGTCAACATCATGGCACCCCCCCGTGATTCACTCAGCCTCGCCCAAAACATCTACTATTCCGGGTGATAAGCGAGCTTAGTGGATTTGAAGGAATAGCCACAAATTTCAAGGAATTAGTGAAACTATTGATGACAACCCAGATGCCCCTCAGCCCATACCTCTGGGGTGGCCAGTGTGGACAGTGGGGCCCATCCAGACCCTCAACCCAGAAATCTGGTGGCCGTGTACAGACCCTCACCCAGCACCTCTGGGGTTGCTAGTGTTACTCCCCAAAGGGCCCCCAAGGAAATTATCTTTTTCCTTTTGGGAGATAGTGACGATAGTGGGTGAAAAAGGGACAATGATGAAATCTTTTTATCCATAGCGTTTCCCGGTCAGTGATTATCATTATTCCCAGTGAAACGTACATGGGCATCATTACCTACGTTCGGGCAGTGTGCCTTTGCAGTCAGAGGCAAGGTCGTGGCATTTCAGACCCAAAAACCCCACCACTGATAGTGAAAGTGATAATAAAGGGAGGGCGGGGATGGAGGAAGGGTGGGGTGGGCCGGGCCCTCGTGGCGGGTGTGGGGACAGACAAAGGCCCCGGCCCCCTTCCCCAATCATGTGCGGGCCCCCACTCCCGCCCTTGCCCCCCCGTCCCATGCCACAGGTCCACCCTGCCCATCTGACGTGAATGGAAGTGGACGAACTACCATTGTGCCAATCCTTTAAATTTTTGTGGATGGAAGTGGCATCTGCCACACTGTCCCATCACAAATGAGTCTAAAGTTAGACTATTTTAAACTATACTTTGATGGAATAATGAACCGTTTTCTCAGACCAACCTGTATACCAGATACAATGGACCATGCAGTTTTTTCAGAATCGCACCCCGGGGAAAGATAAACGTGGCTAAATGTATTTATTCCTTCCCTGTCATGCTTATGCCACAAAATATAAGAACAAATACAAACTAGCCCCGCCCACTTCATTCCTCAGTTTTCCCTGACCTCCTTCCCCAAACAGTTTCCCTTCTGTTGCTGAGAATTGCACTTCTCAGATAGGAATACCCCAACCAAATGACCTCCTCTCAAAATGGGGGAAATTGTTTTTTATCTCAAGCAAAAATTCAGTGCCTACTTTTATCCATTCAAAAACATTGTGTTCAGCCCTGATTCTTTAAAAGGGAGACTTTATTCAAACAATATATACCAAGCAAACGAATCGTTTTGGTAAAAAACTGTTTTTTTGGGACTGTGAGACTTTTTGTGTTAGATGTCAATTACACAGGTAAAAATACATTGATGATACCAGGCGCAGTTGGGGATTTCTGGTGATGTTAAAATATAGCCAACCCTTTGGGAAGGCCATACATTGTTCACAGACAACCCAAAAAAGTTTTCTATTTCCACGGGGAACAATACTGATATATGTGGAACAGTGAGAAAAATAGAAAACACATGCCGTTCACTTTTTCAGGCATTTCTCCCAAGAACATGGCCCTGGCATACAAAAGGACGGACATTGCTGTCAACCATCCACAGAAACAGATGGACAAAAGCAGAATGAGCAAGTCAACAATCAACCTGTTGGGGGTTTTCATCACATACAAACAATATGCGACTAGTGGCAAGTGTGACATGATGATAGGTTTGTTGACTTTTGCTAGAGTCCAAAAAAGGTATATAAAAATGTTTTTCCCCCTTGTGGAATTAATCTCAATGCCTTCAACATGTATGAAATAAAAACTGGGGCGAAACGATATGCAGAATTCACCCCAAATGTCATCAAGCAGATAGGGAAAATAACCCCAATTCTCCACTCCCCAGCACCTGTCACCCCACAAAGGACCTGTCACCCCCCAACAGGCCTGTCACCCACAACAGCGACCTGTCCCCCAACCAGAGGGGGAAATGCCCCCCGTAATCCTAACTGTCACTGCCTGATACCATTACCATCTACTCCGAAAAGTTATTCAGAAAAAATGTGTTTGGTGCACAGCACAGCCCCAAAAGCAAAAAACACACGATTCATTTTAGCAATTGGAGTGGCACTCTGTATGAATCCCTGTTCTTAGTATCTAAGGTGGACCCGAAACATAAATAGGACCCGTAAATACCTTTTTAATATTTAAAAAATAGTAATGATTAACCAGGTGTACAAATTTATGTATCAGGTGTGTTGTTTGTACAGTATGATTACTAATTCATAACAAACATTTGTGTCTAAACAAGAATTGGGAATGAAATGAAAGATCTGCATCAAAACAAATTTTCATACATGAAAACAACAGAAAATGGAAAAAAAAAGGAAAAAGATAAATGTTTCTTGTTTTTGAGCGGGGGTGCCCATGTTCCGAACCATCATTTACACCAACTTGGGGCTTTATCTGGTAATCTGGCCCCAAAATGTTTTTTTTTTGCCTATCCTATTTATAAAAAAGTGTTTCATTTTTTGAAAAAAAAATTTTTTTTTTTTTTTAAAAAATTGGTACTTTGGTGAACGATATCCCGGGGACATTTGGGGTTAAATGTTATTCTACTTTTTTGGGAATGTTTGATATTGACATTTTGCTTTGGGTAGAAAAGCATCGTTTTTAATTGGGGTACAGGCAGGGTTTCTTTGGCAATGACGGTAATGTACTAGATGGATAATGTCAACTAATATCTTAAATAATTTCAGTTCTTAAAAATCTCCAAACAATCAGTTTCTGGGAAAAAATACAATAAAAAGTGATTGAAAAAGAAAAAAAAACACAGGAAAAAGGGAAAAAAAACCCGTGTGTGTAAGCACATGGCGCTAGGTTTTTTTTCCCTTTTTTACTTTAATTTTTTTTTTTTCAATTTTATGTTTGGGTGGGGGGGAGTAAAGGGGGATTATATCTGCGGTCTGGGACAGCAGTTTTAGTTATCCACTGATTACCCTGGCCTGAAAATAACCCTTAACTTTGCTTAATAATAGCCTCAAAGTGCAAGATGGTGAAAGCTCTTCAAAGCCTAAGAGAAGCTGTGAAGTGCTAATAGGTTTTATATAAACGAAAAGACATATACAGTTGTACCTCTACTACGAGCAGTTCCCAACTCGAACAATTATGTAAGTGTATTTTGTAGGTGCTTTTGTAAGTGTATTTTCAGGGGTCTGAAATGGATTAACCTAATTTTCATTATTTTTTATGGGAAAAAATTCCTTCGGTATTGGCACTTGAATAGCCATCTGGAACAATTTTGCTCATAAGTAGGGGTACCACTGTATAGGGTTCACTACTATCCATGGTTTTGGTAGCTGCGGCAGGTCCTTGGAACAAATCACGTGGATCACGGGGGTCCTACTGTACAACCTGCCTAGCATGAGCAAGAATGTCTACTGCAATGCTTATTCTTATCTTAAGTCTTTGGCATTTGTATTTATTAACCACAAATTTCTTTTTCCCAGGTTCCATAACACTATATATTTATGTGCCTATGACACCCCTGAGAAACAAACAGACCGAGAAGCGAGACAGAGATGCAAAAATGTCAGCTTGGGGATACAAATTTGAGCAATATATGACAGATGGTATGTTTTATAGGACTTTCATGTTTAATATTAATAATATTAAAATAATGGAATTATTAAATTTCAAGAAAGAATGAAGGAATTTTTAATTTTCGAGCAAAATGATCATTAACTTCACTGTAAAATTCTGGTTTGCTCTGAAGATTTTGCAATAATTCTTACTCCTTTGATAGAAGGGCAAAGCTTTGCAATCTTTCTTGACCTTGAGAATCTTTAGAGAAAATTAAAATTACCAGTAGTTTCAAAGCTGAGAACCAGCACTCTGCATATTCAGTCACTGATAGAAACATTAAAATTTATTCATGAGAGGGAAGTTAATTCACCATAAGCCTTTTCCAAGTCATTCAGCTTTGGGAAACTCCAGATTACCATTATACTTTAATGTTTGACTCTACTGTAAGGTAAATGACTCGAGTTCTGATTTGTCAAAAAAAATGTAAATTTTATAGAGTATTTGTACTTCAGTTACTGAAAAAGCAAGTGAAATGCACTTTGCAATTAAATCTATGGCATTAATAAAGTGTTCAGAGGGCTGAAGAGGGTTGTTGAGGTGGTTTGGTTATGAAGGACCTATTCCATCACTCATTCATTAGCTTTTATTGGCCAGAAGAGCACAGATACAACTATTCCAATGATCCTACAAACTGCAACATTACCACCCATCCTCAGGAGCGGATCTACTATGAAACTAATGAAGCTTAAGCTTCCGGGCCCCTAATCCCAGAGGGCCCCAGAAGCTACTTTATTCCATATTGTTAAAGATTTTGGGTCTACTGTATGAGAAGGGGTTTCAAAGGGCCCCATAATAGTTCAAATAAATGTAGGTCCACCATTGCCCATCCTCAGAGTGCAGGCATTATACTTCCCACCACAAGTCCAGCTAACCTGCTTTCCTGAATTCTTTTGTGGAAGTTCGTTGTTCAACTCCAACATAATATTCAGCGCTGTATGACCCTTGTGGGTTTAGCACTTATTTTTGATTATAATAATATTAATCCAACAGCATGTCATATCTTGTTTCTCATTAATATTTAATTAGGTTAGGTTTTGTAGTGAATTCCTGCACACACTAAATTCAGTATTTGAAAATGATGAATATAATCTCTCATAATTGAGTATATTAAGGTAGGTTATCTTGATAAACCCCAAAACTGGTTAAGTAGCCAGCTACAAAGAGCGAATAATATGAATCAGTATGTCTATCACAGTGCCCCATTAAAGCCTATTTTTAAATTCCTATCAATTTTGATAGCTAGGTAACTGGAGTTTGTCAAACATTGCTTTCTTGCATTGTTTCTTGTAGCTATCCAATAATTACCAGTTCTGTACTTGAGTTTTGACTGTGATTATAATGGCTAAAGTCTGGTAATTGCATCTCAAACGATATGTTGAAGAAAAGTGCAGTCGGCCATGAAACACTTACTCCACTGTAAAAGCAGGATTGGGCTCGAGCAATTTTAAGGAAATTGTTTGTTTTTTTGACATAGGTGCAGCTTTAACAGGACAAAATATTGCTCTTCCCATGAATAAAATAATCCAACTTTTTACTTGACTTCTCCCATGCTGCCTCAAAAACCACTTTGGCTCAGTTTTACCATTCTTTGTATTTTTAATGTGATATTTTTTATTATAGGATGTGACCCATCAGAAGGAGTGGAGGAGAATGAAGAATATTGCTGTGTGGTTCGGTCACGTTTGGATAATCATTCTCTTGTATATGGAGCAGAGGTGGATGGAGCTGATCCTTCCCTGTATAAAACTCCTCATGCTGATCTAAATGCTTTTATAGAGCTGAAAACTAGCAAAGAGCTCATAAGAGATGCAGATCATCGTACTTACACAAGAACTAAGATACATTTACGAGAATGCGTGTAACCACTAATGAATGGTAATAACACCAAAGTGCCATTATATAAAATTCCATTTTTAGAATACCATTTCTGGTGTTTGAGACCTTACTGTATTTTTTTATTTTTTATTAACACATCGCCCAATTCCCACCAAGGCAGGGTGGCCGAAAAGGAAAACTTTCATCATCATTCACTCCATCACTGTCTTGCCAGAGGGGTGCTTTACACTACAGTTATAAAACTGCAACATTAACACCCCTCCTTCAGAGTGCAGACACTGATAATGTAGAGGAATAGTGAGGAAGTTATTTTTAACCCTTACAGGGTCCAAGGGGGTCTCCGAAACTCGTTCTCATGGTCCAAGAATTTAAAAAAAAAATTATTTTTCTTATGAAATGATAGAGAATCTTTCCGATCATAACGCCACAAAAATTATGAAATTTGATCGAAAACTAACGGAATTATGCTTTCGCGAAGTTAGCGGCAGCCATGACACTTACGCACGAGCATTTCTGCCCACTTGCGCCCTATTTTCGACTAAATTCCAATGTTTCAGGGAACTAAAATTATAGCTATTTCACTAGAACTCCATTTCTTTTATCGATTGAGTACAAGAAACCGCCTATTTACCTATTACAACTACCCAAAATAGTGGTCAGAAAATGGCAATTTGCACAATTTCACACAAATTTCAAACGATGCCAATTTCAAAATAGGGTCCAGAATAAACAAGGCAGACATTCCTGGCACTAAAATAACGTCTTCTGTTCATTAGTCATGTTTCCAGGCCCTCTTACATTACTTTTGCTTTTCATTTTGAATTTTTATTCTCACAAAAAATAGTTTACTGTTATGTATACAACTGCATCATTGTATAAATGGTATAAATAATATTAGAGCACTTGTATGAATATTAGACTCAGCCAGTTGATGTGTATTGGATGCATGGTGGATTTGTTTACTCTTGAACATCGTCAAAATCGAACATTTTCGCTACTTTGAGCTCAATTTCAAGGTACTTGTCTTTGTCAAACCAATCAAAATCATCTCTATTTCTGTAATATATCTTCCAGTCTATCAAATGAGACCAAGAAAACGATAATACATCAATAAATACCATACGAAAATAGACATCAAAGTCGCTGTTTTAAACCAAAAACACGGTCAGTTTTTTTTCCTCATTATGCACTGTGTGGTGCAGGAATTTTTATACTCGCACACTGACCCACAGACCATTCTATCTACATCAGGCCTAACAGCCTGTTTCTGCTTGATTTGAGGCGCTAGAATTTAGGCGTATTAAAGTGCAGGCATTGTACTTCCCATTTCCAGGACTCAAGTCCAACTAAATCAATTAACTGGTTTCCCTGAATCCCTTCACAAATATTACCCTGCTCACACTCCAACAGCTCGTCAGGTTCCAAAACCATTCGTCTCCATTCATTCCTATCTAACACTCCACACATCCTTGCTGGAAGTCCAAGCCCCTCGCCCACAAAACCTCCTTTACCCCCTCCCTCCAACCTTTTGAGGACGACCCTACCCGCCTTCTTTCCCTACAGATTTATACGCTCTCCAAGTCATTCTACTTTGATCCATTCTATCTAAATGACCAAACCACCTCAACAACCCCTCTTCAGCCCTCTGACAAATACTTTTAGTAACTCCACACCTCCTCCTAATTTCCACACTCCAATTTTCTGCATAATATTTACACCACATTGCCCTTAGACAGGACATCTCCACTGCCTCCAGCCGCCACCTCGCTGCAGCATTTGTAATCCATGCATCACACCCATATAAGAGTGTTGGTACGACACACTTTTGTACATTTCCCTTCTTTGCCTCCATGGATAACTTTTTGTCTCCACAGATACCTCAATGCACCACTCACCTTTTTTCCTTCATCAATTCTATGGTTAACCTCATCTTTCATAAACCCATCCACTGACAAGTCAACTCCCAAATATCTGAAAACATTCACTGCTTCCATAATCCCTCTCTCCAATGTGATATCAATTTTTTTTATCTAAATTGTTTGATACCCTCATCACCTTACTCTTATCTATTTCCTTTCCTTTCTCCTTTAAAAATTCTTGTACAAATGTCTGATTCATAAGAAGGTTTATTGTGGATGATTTTTCAACCACACCTTCCACTGAGACATGGTGACCCAAAAAAAAAAAAACACATTCACCAATTGTTTGCATTTTAATTTTCTTTTTAAACTCATCAATTCATCTCCCCTTTTTTTTGGTTTTTAATTTTGCATTTTTCTCCTAGATATTTTTTACCCCCTTTTTTTTCCTTTTATTTAATCAGGTTCAACTCTAAAATGGTAGTGTGAAGTTGGTTTATACCACAGTGTGTGGTTGGATAAGGCGGCTAGTCCATCCCGAAGTGTTTGATGTTGAGGAAAAGACCTGGAAAGGGAGTTTTTGCCCCCATATAAATGTAGTATCAATGGGTTTATAATTTATAGTGGTATATTAACTGGGGGTGAGTGTTTTGGTTTTGTTTTATTCATTTTTTAATTTCTATAATACAGTGGGCCCCGGTTTTAAAAAATTCCCCTGAAATTTTAAGTGCCATTACCCAAAATTTCTTTAAGGAAAAAATTTTACGAGGTTAGTCTATTTCAACCCCAAAAATACCTTTCCCCAAAACACAAAAATTTTCTTACATAATTGGGTTTCAAAATTTGTTAACCGAGGGGCCCCCGTTAAACCCCTATATCTACTACCAATCCACCATGCTACCCAAACTCTAATTGTACTCTCTACCCAAAACTGTACTCTCTCAATTTACTCTCAAATTACCAAATAACCCTACAAATTCCACTCAATTTCCCCTACAATTTCCCTCTTTTACTACCATTTCCCCTTTTTCCCTCAATTTCTACAAATTTACTACTCAAATTACTACTACAATCTACAATCTACTCTACATAACCCACTACAATTACTACTACTAAATTTAAAATACTACTACATAAATATTAATACAATACTACTACTATTAAATTTCCACTACAATCTATACTACAATTTGCTCTAAAAATTTTTTTTTTTTATTATTAACACATCGGCGATTCCCACCAAGGGTTCCCAAAAAAAAACTTTCATCATCATTCACCCATCACTGTCTTGCCAGAGGGATGCTTTACACCGTTATAAAACTGCAACATTAACACCCCTCCTTCAGGTGCAGAACTGTCTTCCTTCCAGGACTCAAGTCCGGCCGGTTTTCCTGAACCCCTTCAAAAAGTTACTTTGTCACACTCCAACAGCATGTCAATATTAAAACCATTTTTCCCATTCACTCCTATCAAAAACACTCCACATCTTTTGGAACCGCCCCGCATAACCTCCTTTCCCCTTCCTCCAACCTTTCCAGGCCGACCCCTACCCCCTTCCCTCCCTACAGATTTTTACCCTGGGCATTCTGTTTTGTTCCATTCTCTCATGTCTGAAACCACTCAACAACCCCCTCCCCCCAGCCCTCCCCGGATAAGGGGTTTTGGGAATCCCCCCTCCTAATTTCCAAACTCAAATTTCTGCATTATATTCACACCCACAATGACCCAGACAACATCCCCCTGCCTCCAGCCTTTTCCCCGTCAACATTATCACCCATGGGTTCACACCCATATAAGAGGGGATAAATACCTTCTCATTCCCCTTTTATTCCATGGGCAAAATTCTTTTCCCACAGACTCATAGGTAGTAGGTTGGTAGACAGCAACCACCCAGGGAAGTACTAAGTCCTGCCAGGGCGGAAAAACAGAAACCAAACTTTTTTTAATGATGGCAGGATTTGGTGTTTTTTTTTCTGTCCTAAACACGCTGGATAACAGGTATATCTAGCTATTTCTCACCTTTAGGTCACACACACAGGCATGCACAAAATATGGGGTACCTCAGTTCGAGGGCCCCCAAAGCCCTTTATGTGTTTTTTTTTTAAATGCTTTTGAAAGATTTTTTTGGGGGTGAAAAAAGGACTGTTTTTTACATTTTTCCCTTATGGATAAATTCGTTTGGTAATGGATTGAACAGCATTCAAAAAAAAAAATATAAAAATTTTCCCCTGTATATCATACACACATTTGGTTTTTTCTTCATTTTCTTAATAGCTCTTGTTCTTTTATTTTTTTATTGTCCATGGGGGAAATGGGAAAAAATCTTTCCCCCGAGATGGGGCGATAGGCACTAAAATGCCCGGGGGCAATGGGCTAACCCTTTTTTAAAAATTTACAAAAGAGAAGAAAAAAAACTTTCAATACTACTACTCAATATTCTTCTACAGTACTAAATACAGTATATATTACTATACAATATATACTACAATAATAAAATAAATTTTCTGTTCTTTAGTAATTATATAATTATATTTTTTATAAAAGCATACTACAAAAGTACTATATACTATTAAAAACACAATTCAACTATTTCTACCCCCTACTACTACAATATAAATTAACATTGATGCCCTTCAACTCTGATGTTAAAGGGGTTTTTGATCCAAGGTATTAACATGTTTCCCCCCCCGATCAGAAGATTATTTTTATTCCCCCAAGGGGAAGATCCCAGGGGGTTTGTGCTTCCCCTGAATATAATATACTTACTTAATAAATTTATGATCAGATATTAAACAATTTAATGTTTTTTATTATTATTATTATTGATGTTTAAGCCCATAAATTTTAAGCACTTGGGAATGGGGGGCAATCAGATTTGATCTGAGGAAATGGGGGGAACCCTTCCTGGTTCCCAAAAGCCCCTTAGACAACCCCCCACCTTCAAGGTTATCCCAAAAAAAAAGATAATAAAAAGGTCAAAATTTTCCCTTTTCCAATTCATACTACTGAAAAATCTTGTTCCCCTCAGTACTATTTTCCCTTTTCCAGCTCATTTACTAACAAACGTTCCCGCTCAGCTACTCAACAATACTTGTTCCAGCTCAGTACTACTCAAAATTTGTTCTAGCCAGACCGAAACTTTTTCCAGCTCAGTACTACTGAACAATACTTGTTCTAGCTCAGTCCCACTGAACACTACTTTTTCCCAGCTCATACTCTGAACAATACTTGTTGGGTCAGTGCTTGGGCAATTTTGTTCCAGGTCGGGATATTTAAATAAGTGGTACCTCGAGAATTTTTTGTCAAGAATGGACCCATTCAAACAACCCCCATAGAAAAAAAATAATAGTTTTTTCCCCCCCCAAAATATACAGTGGTCCTGGACGATGGCCCCCAAAATCCGCTTAAATTTTTTTTTTGTATATATTTTTGGGGTGTAAAAAACTAGTCTATTTACAAATTTCCCTTTTGGGGATAAATTTTTTTTAATGGCACTTGAACAGCATTCCCGAACGAAAAAAATTAACTAGGTACCACTTAAAAAAAGCATTTTAAAAATAAACTTTTCATAAAAGGGCATTTTGGGGTTCGAACCCCGGACCACTTCAGTGGTACCTCGAAACCCCTAATTTGTTCCCGAAGGCTGTTCGGGGTTATGAATTTGTTCCCAAAGGAATGATGTAAATTGATTAGTCCATTTCAAACCCCAAAAATACACACAAAAGCACTTACAAAATATAATTGTTTGAGTTGGAAGCTGGAAAAATAGGGTCCACTGTCTTTTTCCAGGTCACTGATACTGAATACTTGTTCCAGGTCATGTCTGAACAAACTTGTTTCAGGTCAGTGCTACTGAACAATACTTGCCCAGGTCGTTACTGAACAATACTTGTTCCATAGTGCTAAACAATACTTTTTCCCGGTCAGTCTACTGAAAGCTTGTTCTAGGTCAGTGTTGAACCTTTTCTGGGTCGGGCTGGAAAGATTTTTCCCAGGTCAGTGCTACTGAACAGACTTGCCGGCAGGTTGGCAACCCCTTTTCCGGTCAACACTGCAATATTTGTTCCATGTCAGTGTTCTGAACATCTTGTTCCGGTCAGTCTCTGAACAATCTTGTTCCAGGTCAGTACTACTGAACAGTACTTGCCAGGTCATGCTACTGAAACACTTTTTCCCAGGTCATGCACTAAACAATCTTTTTCCCAGGTAAAAGCATGATCAATACTTGTTCCGGGTTTGGGTTTTACTGAACAATACTTGTTCCAGGTCACTGCATTAATAAGGGGATCTTGCATTTTTGAAAAAATTTAAATCATTAAGTTTTTCCATTGGAGAGGGGGAAAAAGGGGGAATTTAATGCAAAGGATTTTCACCCAAAAGAAAACCTTCCTTGGCTTAAACCGTTATAAAATTTTCAATGTGCCCCATACAGTTACCCTTTCCCCAAATAAAACCCCGGGTTTTTCTTCTTTTTCCAGAAAATTAAAAGGAATTTTTTCCCAAGGATCACTGGAAGCCAAAATTGCTGTTTTCTGAAGACATTCCGGTTTATGTCAAGAGTTGTGTAAAAGGACGACCCCAAAGCCGTTTAAAATTTCAGAGAAAGCATAATGGAGACGTCGTGTTTGCTATTTTAGGGGATCAATGGACGTTTCTCCAGATTTTTTGAAAAAATTTTTTAAAGGATGAACTTGTTGTTTTAAACCCCCCAAGGTTAACTCTATTTAAAAAAAATATAATGAAAAAGAGAGGGGTGCAATTATCTGTGTTTATATTTCTTAATAAGGGGAGAGTGGTATGCTTGTAGAAAAGGGGGAAAGAGTTCCTTGTTTTTGTAAAGGGTCTTGATCAAGAAAGTTAAAACCCCCCCCTTTTCAAATCCTGTTTAAACCCATTTCAAGGACTAAAAACCACTGTAAATTTTTTTAACAAAAACAAATTTGACGGGAATAAACAACCCCAAACATAAAAAAAGAGGAGTTACGACGTTGGTCGACGGGGACTTTTTAAATACACTGTGATTTTGTAAAGGGTTTCCCGTAACCCCCCTCTTTTAATTTGGGGGATGTTTATTTTTCCCAGTCACGGTATTTCCCTTTTTGTTTTTTAAAGGGAATTATTCTGAGGGAAAATCAAAATCAACTAGATCATGGTGTGTATGTATGGGGTTATCCCTTCTTGTTGTATTTGTAAAATTTTGATTTTTTTTTCCAACATTCGGGTTGTTCCCCCAAGGAAGGGGCCCCCAAAAAAAAAACACTTTCACCATCATACACACTTATCCTGTCTTTGAAGAGGCCCCACAGATACGACAGTTTAGATGTTACTCCAAACAGGAATACCCCAAAACCCCCCTTTTAAAAGTGCAGGCATTGTAACCCCACCTCCGGGACCCAAAATGTTAAACCAGTTTTCCTGAATCCATTCAGAAATATTACCCTGCACTATTTACCTTGTATTCAATTGCATTATTTACCACTCTGTTTATGAAGTTACTTTTTAAAAAATTTTTTTTTGGTCACTTTTTTCCCAGTTACAGTTGTGACATCTTGCAATATTAGTGCAATTAGTAATTATATTGTAATTAGTACAGTGATCCCTTCATTTAGGAGGGGTTATATTTGACATCATTTTCCAATTTGGTGTCTGTTAAATGGCCATGTCATTGCCTGTCATATATTTTCTGTGTTTTTAAAGGTGGGTGAGAGGAAAGTCCTCACCATTCCTCGGGAGTTACCCTTCTTGGGGATGATTAGGTGATACTGATATTAGTACTGATATCAAAAATAGGTGATTATCACTGATACTGGTACTAAACCGGAAAATTAATCAACTGATACCAATATTTTGAGACTCCTGTTGTTTAAACAAGTGTGGGTGGGGGTTTTTTCCCTTTGATCCAATAAAACAGCCCTCCACCCCCACCCCCACTTTTCTCAGTCAACAGTTACAGACTGAAGGGGTACTTTTTTTATTTAAAAAAAATTAAAATCGAAAAATTAGGGAAAATAATATTTTCATCCCAAAAAATAGGATAATTCTGGGAACAAGTTGTCAACTGCTTTTTCTATCATATTTCTAAGTATGTTTATACTAAAAAATATTTTTTTTTCTTGGGTCACAAAAAACATGTTGGCGATTGTGTTTTTTTTTTTTCCCTAAAATTGGATTTTAGATTGTTTTACTTTTAAAAACATTACATGGCAACTTGCAATGAGTTGGTGAGCCCGGCAGACACCTCTCAGTGGCCTTCAGCCTCCGATGGTTGGGGGATGTACTGCTCTGGAAGGGGCTATATCCCAAGATTTTACACTTACAAATTATAAATTCTCGGAGTAAGTTATTGACATTGTAATCCCTCTAGAAAAGTATTTATCATACATCATGATTCTTTCGCAGGGTTATAGAGGAATGATTTTCCCATCAACAGAGGCTTTTTTGGATATGTTTAGGTTTCGATAGTGTTTTTTGTTTTCCCAAACAAAAAAAATAACACATTTCAATAATTCATAAATAATCATTGACGGGAAGCTAAAACCCGCTTCAGTTCAAGCTAATTTTCCCTTTCATCTGATCTCAATTAGAACATTGATTCGACCAATTTTGTGGGAGGGGGTTTCCATAAGCTCTATCAAATAGGGCATTTTTTTTTTTTTTCTATAAACCAAGGCAAAACGTCACTGAAAACTTAGTGTCTAGAAAATCCCGCAATTCAAAGACAATTTTCCCAATAAAATATTTGAAAAAAAAAAAGGGTAAATTTCACTTGATTCTTGGACTCTTACATTTAAACTACATAGTTATTGCCCACAGGCAAGTTAGTATTTGAATAAATGTTCGGGACATTTTTTTAACCCTTTGGGGATCTTTTTTCTAAAAACGTTCACTAGCCAGTTACTTTTCTTTCAATGCATAGAAATGGTAAGATGAGGAGGAGTAGTTTGAGGTAATTGTCCCCAGTCTGGAGTTGATAGCCCAGTCCCACGATAAGAGGTCACTTTGGTTGCAAAAGTGTCTTATTTATTGAGAGTATTTTCAGACTGATAAGTCTTCTTACTCCCCATTGGCTCTATCAGACACCTTAAAATTTAACCCCGGCCTTCTAATTCAGGGCTGGCTTACCATGGGTTTGTATCATTGGTTCTCAAATCTTTTTGAGTTTTCAACGTCCTGCTTTTGGGGTTTGCGCGGGGTGGCAGGGAAATCATGTGAATTTAAAAAACGATTATTACATTCATTGTGGGGGGAGTATTCCCCCAGGGCAAGTTGGCCTGGGAAAATGAGGAAACTAGGGTTTATTGAAAAAACCCGTTCCTTGGGTCAAGACAACTTCCTTGAGAGGAGAAAATGCAGTGACTTTTAATTTCATGGTAGAAATAGAGGTCATATATTCAACGTGTAAGAACATAAGATTTTTAAAAAATTTTTTTACCCCCTGGGCCAATAGTTAAAACCCTGTAGGGGTGATGAAGGCCCAGGAAAAACCTTTTTCTAATACACCCGTTTCTCTATTTTTTTTTTTTAAACAATTTATAAGTACAGTGTATCAGTTATAAAGGTGATCCCGGGTCATACGGGCCAGGAGAATGGGACAATCAGGTTTGATCCAAAAAATTAAGATAGTTGACCTTAGATCAAGGCTCTTCCTTATAAGAGTTGTTGTTTGTCACTTTTAATTTTTGCAGTAAAATATATATAATAAATTTATGCAATTGTGTTGTGGTATGAACATTAAAAAAAACCATCATTTTAATCATTTTACTTTTTTTTTCCCCTAAAGGGCGGTGCTTTTGATCCCAGTGATGGCCTCTTGATCCTACACTTAATTTTTTTTTTTTTTAAACATAAATATTTGTCAACAACATGTCCATACTTGGAAAAAAAAGCAACCATGTCTCTCATTCCGGGGTTCCTAGAGGGGTATGGGAGTTCCTTTCCTTGGAAAGGGATTCTTTATCTAAGGGAAATTTAAACTTTGTCTCCTTTGTTGGGTTGAGTTAACCCCCCACCCCCAAACCCTTTTCCTCTTCATTTGATCTTATTGGAGAAATTTTTTTCCTTTTGAATTGATCTCCCCAAAGGACAGAGGGGGGAAAAAGGGCCATTGCTCTTTTAATTTGGACTTCAGTGGTTGTTTTTTTAGTTAGTGGATTTTCTGGGAATCTGTGTGACCCCGATGCCCCAGAGGCCCATTTTACATGTCCTTCAGTGAAGAATAAGTGGAGGTCCCCAGGGGACTCCTGGCATTCCTTTCACTTACTTTTTTATTGACTGAATTTGCTCAGCCAACTGGGGGTATCCTGGTGTGCCGGTATTCTAGCAGTGTTGGGGACTTTCCAGGAAGTGTCGGGGCTGCCCACCAACCAGAATAACCAATTTGGAATAAGTAAGTTTATTCAGATACAGGGAAAAAAATCATTACATGAATTATCAAAAAGGCATATGGGAGATTACCCAGGATAACCCAAAAAAAGTCAAAGTTTTTTATTTTTTTTGGGGGTTGAAATTTGCCACCTAGGATAACCAGGGATATTGGGGAACACCCAGGGAAAAAGGGGTAGGGGGGGTTAGCCACCCAGAATTGGGAGGGGGGTTAGCCACCCAGGATAACACATAAACAGTTATAATAAAAGCATAAATAAACACATAGTAGGAAATAAGAAAGGAAGCAAGTGATAAAAAAAAGTAAGAAAGAAAGCAAAACAACAAGTAAACTATTAATAAAAATTAAATAGCAATAAAA
>WNWK01038862.1:0-17725 GCA_009830355.1 Cherax destructor
CAACACCATGAGTGTCCGGGGCCCAAGACTGTTCATCTGCCTCTCAGCATACATTAGGGGGATTACCAATAGACCCCTGGCTGTATTCAAGAAGGCACTGGACAGGCACCTAAAGTCAGTACCTGAGCAACCGGGCTGTGGTTCGTACGTCAGTTTGCGTGCGGCCGGTAGTAACAGCCTGGTTCATCAGACCCTGAGCCACCATGAGACCTGGTCTCAGACCGAGCCGCTGGGGCGTTGACCCCCGAAACCCTGTCCAGGTAAACTCACAACATCCTGGAGGTCATGCCACTCACAACATCCTGGAGGTCATGACACTCACAACATCCTGGAGGTCATGACACTCACAACATCCTGGAGGTCATGCCACTCACAACATCCTGGAGGTCATGCCACTCACAACATCCTGGAGGTCATGACACTCACAACATCCTAGAGGTCATGACGCTCACAACATCCTGGAGGTCATGCCACTCACAACATCCTGGAGGTCATAACACTCACAACATCCTGGAGATCATGCCACTCACAACCTGCTGGAGGTCATGCCACTCACAGCCTGCTGGAGGTCATGCCACTCACAACATCCTAGAGGTCATGCCACTCACAACCTGCTGGAGGTCATGCCACTCACAACATCCTGGAGGTCATGCCACTCACAACATTCTGGTGGTCATGACACTCACAACATTCTGGAGGTCATGACACTCACAACATCCTGGAGATCATGCCACTCATAACATCCTGGAGGTCATGGCACAACATCCTGAGGTCATGCCACTCACAGCATCCTGGAGGTCATGACACTCACAACATCCTGGAGGTCATGACGCTCACAACTTCCTGGAGGTCATGCCACTCTTAACATCATGGAGGTCATGACACTCACAACATCCTGGAGGTCATGTCACTCACAACATCCTGGAGGTCATGACACTCACAACATCCTGGAGGTCATGACGCTCACAACATCCTGGATGTCATGCCACTCACAACATCCTGGAGGTCATGACGCTCACAACATCCTGGAGGTCATGACGCTCACAACATCCTGGAGGTCATGTCACTCACAACATCCTGGAGGTCATGACAATCACAACATCCTGGAGGTCATGACACTCACAACATCCTGGAGGTCATGCCACTCTTCAAATACTTTAATGGTAAAGATATTCTTCCTCTGCTACTTTACACCAGAGTCACTGAGTTTCGTTTGTGTCAATTCAATTTTTAAGCAAGTTTAAAACACTGAGATTTAATTTAGTTAATATTTATTAAATTCCTAAAAACTGCACAATGATCTGTTAGGCCTCAACTAAATTATATTTATATATTCATATATCGTAGGAATTTGAGAGACTTTAAAAAAGACGCAAGCTTGCCACCTTGCAGGAGCAACAAACAAAATTCTTTTTTTTGCCAAGAGATGGCGTCTCCTGAGATGGTGAATGTTTTCCCTGTCAATATAGAGGAGGTGAGAGAAGTGATGTTGTGATGAGTGAGTCAGACGTCTATATTGTTTATGACTACTCTTTACTTTTCTTTAGATAATTCATGAAATTTTCCTGATTGATTAAAAAATGTCTCAGACTTCCCACATTCTTTCATCTCTAACAATGGAAGTCTTCAAAAAACTGTAAAACAACATTCACCATCTTTTTTTATTCGTAATTCTATTGCAAAATATTTTCATCTATAAGTTCCTTAATTTAATTTGAATAATCGTTTGAGAAAACTTGCATGTGTATATGTTGCATTAAATTTGGAATGTGTGAGTGTATGTTAATGTAGGATTGTGTGTGTGAGTGTTGGTATGTGTGTGTGTTTGTATGTATGTGTGTGAATGTGTGTGTGTTTGAATGTGTGTGTATGTGGGTTTGTATGTGTGTGTTTGTGAGGGAAAAGTCCATAGATAGGAGTGATGAAAGTGTGAAGGTATGTAGAGTGATGGTTGAATGGTAGTTTGCTTGTTAAGGTGGGGTGAGTGTCTCGCTGCTGCTATACCCCCTTCCCTTTTTCCACCCGGTGAGAGGTGTAATGCTGGGCTCCGACCACAGGTTGAAATCACTTGACTGACCACGCTCGACCTCACTGTAAGTACTTCACGGCTGCTCGTATCTTTATTATGTTCAAGAGCTTCACGCTTTAATTATTTTGGAGCTTCACTCATGTTTAACAACATTCACTTCTGCTTTGTCCTGCCTTGGTTTTTTGGTAGAGTTATTTATTACAGTTTAGCCATTTCTTTTAAAGGCCTTATGCCTACTATGTAAATTAATGCTAGAGTGGTGAGTAATTATTGTGGTTTCTTTCACAGTCCTCTGTTTCCGCACGGATCATCGGATTCAAGGCTGAGTGGGAGGCCGGCGTACTCACCAATTGAGAAACAGTTACCACCAATTCTACACTACACCAGTAGTACCTCAGTACACACTAGAAACATCAGGCAACTGTACGTTACCAGGGGACAACTTTCAACTGAGTCCCGGACATCATTTGTGACATTGTGGATGTTTGACAACTGTTGGATTTGTGGAAAACATCGAGGCAACAACAACAATACCACCACCACCACGGAGTCAACATGGATTCATTGCTTCTGTGTTAAGATCATCACAGCTGTAAATATCTAGCTTTGGATCATATATATATATTTTCATTTTTCTTAAGATAGGATTATTATAATCATATTTACGTATTTATTATTTAAAATTCATTCTATTAAAATAAAGTGTTTATTTTTCTTGTTATTATTGTCTTTTTCTATTATACTTTTCCTGAGAAGATTGGCGACAACCTTCACAAGTGGCGACCTTGCCAGGATTCGACTCAAGGATTCGACGCCTCGAACAAGATTCGACGCTACTCGTGACTTGAGCCGGCGGCACCTGACTAGATTATTGGAACTCCGCCAACAGTGACTCAGTGTAACCTCCACCGCTCCACACCACAGACGGTTGCCACCCTCCATAAGTATTCATTTACTATAGTAGGACTACAGTTAAGGTATTTAAAGGATTTGGTGATTGTTAAATACTCTTTGTTTATGTTAGTCAAGTCAAGGCAGGATGTGCTAGTTACTTCTGCCACCTTTGTTTTGAGCTTGAAGATTATTTTAGAACTAGACTCTAGGGATCCGAGATTTTCCAGTGATAAATCTTCTTCATTGAGTTCTTGTATGTTGTATCAAGGGAACTGTCATAGGACACTCTTGATTATAGTGGGAAGAGTGGATGGTCAAGTGATCCCATTCTCCTTACTGTTTGGTCGGAGCTGGCATAGAACCCTCCGGTCAATTTATACTGTATAAATCGAAGTAGGGATTGAACCCTCCGGTTTTGTTTGTTCAGTTGTAGCGGAGCAGGATTTGAACCCTCCATTTTCTATTATCTGTTTCATTCACCCAGTAAGTTAAGTTATCCCGGTTAGTATGGAGGAATACCAGTTCTGGCTGAATGCTGGGATGAAGCTAGGTATTACGGGGTTAGTATGGAGGAATACCAGTTCTGGATGAATGCTGGGGTTAAGCTAGGTATTACGGGGTTAGTATGGAGGAATACCAGTTCTGGATGAATGCTGGGGTTAAGCTAGGTATTACGGGGTTAGTATGGAGGAATACCAGTTCTGGATGAATGCTGGGGTTAAGCTAGGTACTACGGGGAAAACTTTAGAATCTTTCATAGCTGCTAAGATTCAGGAAAAAAAGAATGAAATTGAAAGAGAGAAACAAGAGAGACAGTTAGAAAGAGATCGAGAAAGACAAGAGAGACAGTTAGAAAGAGAACAAGAAGAGAAAAAGGAGAGAGAGAGAATTGAAAGAGAAGAGAAAAAGGAGAGAGAGAGAATTGAAAGAGAAGAGAAAAATGAGAGAGAGAGAATTGAAAGAGAAGAGAAAAATGAGAGAGAGAGAATTGAAAGAGAAGAGAAAAATGAGAGAGAGAGAATTGAAAGAGAAAGACAAGAGAGACAGTTAGAAAGAGAACTAGAAGAAAAAAAAGAACATGATAGACTTGATCGTGAAGAAAGAGCACAAATACGGGAACAACAGGCTAGAGAACGTGATGCACGCACTCTAGAGAAAGAATTAGAGGAAAGAGCAAAAGCTAGAGAACATGAGGAACGAGAGAAAGAGAAAGATCGTGAAGTAGAGAAAGCTCGTCTAGAATTAGAGAATAAGAAACTAGTTCTTACCCAGCAGAAATTAAATGAGGGCGTAGTGGAGCGTCCCACTCCTTCATATACCCCCACCCCCAACTTACCACCCTTCACAGAGGGGGAAGACATAACTTCTTATATTATTAGATTTGAAAATACAGCTGCCCTCTGTGAATGGCCATTTGATTCTTGGGCTACTAGGCTGGGTATGTTATTCTCAGGGACAGCTTTGAACATTTATGCAACTTTGTCACATGATATCATTTGTGACTATAATCTGTTGAAGAAGTCAATTCTTAAGGCTTACCAGAAAACCACTAACTCTTATAGGAAGAATTTCAGGTATGCCGCATTACACCACAGTCAGAATTTCCAACAGTTACAGATTACTCTCTTTCGTTTGTTTGATTTTTGGATAGACAGTGCAGGAATTGATCACACTTATGAATCTCTTAGAGATTTCATGGTTGCCTACCAGTTCCTGACTGCTCTGCCCCACCAGATACGAACCTTCATTAGAGAACGTAATCTGATTACGGCTGCGGAAGTTGCTGAAGCTGCTGACTTGTATGCGGAAGCCCATAATTCCTATAAGGGCCTGAAGGGGTCGATCCCTAAGGGCAATGGTTCACCAGAACCAAAGGTTAAGTCTCATGTAGAGGGAGAACAAAAATCATTTATCCCAGTTTGTCATGTATGTGGTGGAAAAGGACATAAACGCCCTTATTGCCCTTCTAAGATAGTTCACAAGGTGGGTAGATGCGTCAAAGCAGGTAATGAACAAGCTCCCTTCTGTTCAGGAACCGTTAATGGTCTTAAGGTATCTAAGATATTAAGAGACACTGGATGCACTTGTATAGTCATTTCGGATAAACTGTTCCCTAATCTCAAACCCACACATGCCTCCACTACTCTTTCAGATTACTTGGGCCGTACAAACACGTTTCCTACCATGCGGTGTTACATCAGGTCCAAATGGTTTACAGGTTGGACTAATGCGGTACTAGCTCCCATCACAACTTGCTCTATAATAATAGGTAACGTTAAAGGTGCCATCCCTCCTTGGAAGAGCGATCTTTCGTCACCTCACATAGATGCAAGTTTTTCAGCTCAGCCTCCTCCCAAGGTAGATAAGCTCCTTGTCAATTCTGTTGCTAAATCTCCCTTATCTCGAAGTAATAGTCATTTAAAAGTTGAAACAGATGATACTGCACTTGGAATCGAGATGGCAGGATCACCTGTTCACTCGGTAGAGGACAGTAAGGTTGCCACCTCCAACCATAGACCATCTGTCCCAAGTAAAGCTCAGGCTTCACCTTCTATTGATCCTTTAATTGCCACAGATCTTCGGTCCAAAGATGACTTTATCAATTTACAGCAGACTTGCCCTTCACTTCGGTATTGCCATAGTCATGCTATAAATAATACAGTTATCCAGAGAAGATACTCGTCACATAAGTTTGAATATTGTGACGGGATCTTGTATAAATCTGTGTTTAAACCTAATTCTCTTACAGTAGATTATTCCCTCCTAGTCATTCCCGACCAATGCCGCGAGTCAATTCTCCAAATGGCTCATGACCTGCCATTGACCGAACACTGGGCCCATCGTAAGATGTGGCATAAAATCAGGCATACGTATTTCTGGCCACATATGTACACGCAGGTGTCAAAGAAGTATGGGTCGTGCAACAGGTGTCAATGGCTTACTACACCTCATAGCCACGATCCTGCTTCCGGTACTTCTGAGCCTATAAATTCCCTCCACCGGAAACGAGATACCCATAACTTAAATTCTATTTACTGGAGAAAGAATTCATTCTAGAAACAGACCATAAACCATTGGTATACCTAGAAACGTTTAAGGGAACCAACAGTCGCCTCTTGAGGTGGACATTGGCACTCCAGGCTTTTAAGTTTCATATTGTGTATATCAATGGTTCATCTCATTATTTCTCTGACTGGTTAAGTCGTGACAGTCAGTAGAATATTTGTACTTATGCGACTTTCATTTTTTTTGGGACTTTTACCTCATAATTTCTACTTCTATTCCTTGACTAGAAGTCATGGTATGGGGGAGTGTGAGGGAAAAGTCCATAGATAGGAGTGATGAAAGTGTGAAGGTATGTAGAGTGATGGTTGAATGGTAGTTTGCTTGTTAAGGTGGGGTGAGTGTCTCGCTGCTGCTATACCCCCCCTCCCTCCTTTTTCCACCCGGTGAGAGGTGTAATGCTGGGCTCCGGCCACAGGTTGAAATCACTTGACTGACCACGCTCGATCTCACTGTAATTACTTCACAGCTGCTCGTATCTTTTTTATGTTCAAGAGCTTCACTCTTTAATTTGGATCTTCACTCATGTTTAACAACATTCACTTCTGCTCTGTCCTGCCTTGGTTTTTGGTAGAGTTAATTATTACAGTTTCGCCATTTCTTTTAAAGGCCTTATGCCTACTATGTAAATTAATGCTAGAGTGGTGAGTAATTATTGTGGTTTCTTTCACAGTCCTCTGTTTCCGCACGGATCATCGGATTCAAGGCTGAGTGGGAGGCCGGCGTACTCACCAATTGAGAAACAGTTACCACCAATTCTACACTACACCAGTAGTACCTCAGTACACACTAGAAACATCAGGCAACTGTACGTTACCAGGGGACAACTTTCAACTGAGTCCCGGACATCATTTGTGACATTGTGGATGTTTGACAACTGTTGGATTTGTGGAAAACATCGAGGCAACAACAACAATACCACCACCACCACGGAGTCAACATGGATTCATTGCTTCTGTGTTAAGATCATCACAGCTGTAAATATCTAGCTTTGGATCATATATATATATTTTTTGTTTTCATTTTTAATTTTTCTTAAGATAGGATTATTATAATCATATTTACGTATTTATTATTTAAAATTCATTCTATTAAAATAAAGTGTTTATTTTTCTTGTTATTATTGTCTTTTTCTATTATACTTTTCCTGAGAAGATTGGCGACAACCTTCACAGTGTTCGATAGTGTGTGTGTGGGCTTGAGTGTGTGTGTGTGTGTGTGTGTGTGTGTGTGTGTATGTATATATGTATGTGAATATATGTTTTTTTCTGATTTCTGGTTTCCAGGTCCTGATTTTTTCTCATATTGAACCTGCAGTCCACTTACTCACCGCCTCACACTTGTATTACACATTACTCACATTACATAACATTAATCTAGATTAAGAAATCGCTAATTATAAATAATAAATACAAAATTATTATTTGCGACCACTGTCAGCCTCAGAATTATCTCTGAATTACCAGACCTTGCCACGTGGAGGCCAGTGGTTCATGTGTCCAGGAATCCATCCGTGGGCCCCCGGATGTCTTCCCTTCCTCACTTCCCTAAGGTCAGCCACGTCTCTCTCTCTCTGCCTTCCAGCCTCAGCCTTCCCCAGGTTCATGTATCCAGGAATCCATCCGTCCGCCTCCGGATGTTTTCCCTTCCTCACTTCCCCAAGGTCAGTCTCACCAACCTGTATTCTTGCCTTCCCCAGGTTCATGTATCCAGGAATCCATCCGTCCGCCGCCGAATGTCTCCCCTTCCCCACTTACCCAAGGTCAGCCTCAACAACAACCTTCCTCAAGTTCATGTATCCAGGAATCCATCTGTTCGCTCCCGGATGTCTTCCCTTCCCCACTTACCTAAGGTCAGCGGTGCCTTCCCCTGATCAGTGTCTCCAGAAGTACACTTGTGTCACCTGAGTGGACTCCCTTCCCCACTTTCCTAGAGTCAGCGGTGCCTTCCCCAGATCAGTGTCTCCAGAAGTCCACTTGTGTCACCTCAGGTGGACTCCCTTCCCCACTTCCCCAGAGTCAGCGGTTGCCACCCCCAGTGACCTTGCTGGATGGAAACTTGGTCTTGTCTAGCTGGTCTACGGTAGAGACTGTCCAGGTGGGTGGAATTACTGGAGGTGACACACAGAAAACTGCGTCCAGTAATTACACCCACCAAGACAGCCACGACCGTACACCAGCTAGACGAGACCAAGCTGCCACACAGCTCGGCCACCAAGGAGAGGCTATACAAGAAAGGTATACAATACCGACAAGATGAAATTAAGACACATGTGCAACATCTGGGTGTCTTTATTGTAAACGTTTCGCCATCCAGTGGCTTTATCAATACAAATTCTAGGACATTGTTTGAAGACAGTAGAACTATATACAAAAGTTGAGGTTATCAGTCCCTCGGCCTTGGAGTGGTGTGAACAGCACCGAAGTCGTGGAGTTTGTGGAGCAGAGGCAAGGAGGCTGGCGCTTATATACTAACGTCAGGTGGAAAAGGACGTGTAGTAGATGAGGGCATAGTACATAACCTTCACGGCAACGACAGCTACTACTACAACTAACCCATCTCTTTGGGTATGACCTACTTCCACTGGGGAATCCCGCCTTCCAGTGACTATGCCCTCATCTACTACACGTCCTTTTCCACCTGACGTTAGTATATAAGCGTCAGCATCCTTGCCTCTGCTCCACAAACTCCACGACTTCGGTGCTGTTCACACCACTCCAAGGCCGAGGGACTGATAACCTCAACTTTTGTATATAGTTCTACTGTCTTCAAACAATGTCCTAGAATTTGTATTGATAAAGCCACTGGATGGCGAAACGTTTACAATAAAGACACCCAGATGTTGCACATGTGTCTTAATTTCATCAAGGAGAGGCTAGTAAATAAATTTTTGAACTTCTATTTATATTGCATTAATTTTCAATAGTAGATACATTTTTTCAATTATGTAGTTGAGTAAGTGTTTTTGTTAATGTTTTATTGCAAGTAGATGAGTGTCCGTGTTCTTATTTATTTGTCTACTTCCGTGAAAATAACTGTACATGTTAATCAGGTTTTTTTTTTTATATTAATAGTTTGTATTTTGGTGACATGCAAAGATCCACAGGGGTAGAACACACATGTTTTCAACCTCATTTACGCATCTACACATACAACCTACACATTCACCAACACGTTCATTTCTCTATATCACACATATGCGCACATAAATGTACATTAGTGGTAAAATATACCGACATGTGACTAAGACGGGAAGTGAAGTCTGTTATTTACTGAGAAGACCTTTCTTCCTCCAGGACTTTGTCAATCTATCAAGAATTGATAAAATCTTCCAGGACTTTATCTATCCATCAAATATTGTTAAAATCAACCAGGACTTTATCCATCAGGGACTGATAATGTCCCTGGTAGACGAACCGTCGTGTCCATAAACGCCATGAACCGCATATTGTATTTCATTAAAATAGATATATACAACATTGTCCACAACCTTCAATCATTTTTTAAATGTTAAGACAAAGAGTGTACATACGAACACATACCCCACTCCAGACTCCATGACACAAACTCACGACATTCTCAAAAACATCTGAACTCTCACAAACGTTGTAAAATTCTACTAAATAGAATTTCAGTTTATTTCAGTAATTAGAAAACAAAAGATGGGAGTGATAGTTTTCAGTCTTCGCAAGACTTTCATTTTGAAAGATATGATTATACGAAGAATGAAAAAATTTAATCACTTGTAGATAAAGCAGTGAAGACTCTCATGAATCTTGATATGAAAGATGATGCTTAAAAGTGTACGTAAGAAGACTACGTTTGCTTTATCAGCACTGGTTGCTGAAACAACATTAACAATTGCGTCCACATTCCAGGTATAATATAATTCTAACATACGAACACAAAATAGTGTAGCACAACATTCACACATCACAGTATAAAGTAGTATTGCAAACATTAAGAAATATGTGTACTTACCAGACTACACCAACCATCACAAATTATTCTGTCAAGAGACCAACACTTCAGAGTTGATAGATATTATTTTCATGCCTAAGAGTTTTTGTTTTTGTTTATGTGACGAATTTTCCTTTTTTTTTTGTCTTTATATCAGAGAGGAGAAAAATGTGTGACACTGGAAAGAGAATTATTCAATTGCCAAATAATTATTTTTAGCTAAACTTCATCTTTCACAAGATGATTCATAAAAATCATTACTTTATCCTCAAGTGTCTCATATTTCTCACTTCCTCGCATATTTTAATCTTTCTCAAAGAATATCTTCAATACTCTGTTAACTAACAATGACACATACTGGCTATACGCTCTTGATTAATTTTAACAACAGTGTTGAAGACTGCAGATAACCTCATGAGAATGTGTACATTTGTATGTGTATTTATTTGTTTGTTCTGAGGTTTGACGTGAAATGTTGGTCCATGTGTATCAGTGTTTATGTTCGTGTCAGAGTGAGAGCAGAGAATTGTGTTCCTTCTTGTACAGTTAATGTGAGCGATATAAATGTTTGTGTGTGTGTGTACTCACCTAGTTGAGGTTACAGGGGTCGATTCACAGCTCCTGCCCCGCCTCTTCACTGGTCGCTACCAGGTCACTCTTCCTGCTCCATTAGCTTTATCATACCTCTTCTTAAAGCTACGTATGGATCCTGCCTCCACTACATCACTTCCCAGACTATTCCACTTCCTGACAACTCTGTGACTAAAGAAATACTTCCTAACATCCCTATAATTCATCTAAGTCTTCAACTTCCAACTGCTGTGACCCCTTGTTGCTGTGTCCCATGTCTAGAACATCCTGTCTCTGTCTACCTTCTCGATTCCTCTCAGTATTTTATATATCGTTATCGTATCCCTCCTATCTCTCCTGTCCTCCAGTATCGTCAGGTCGATTTCCCTTAACCTCTCCTCGTAGGACATTACTCTTAGCTCCGGGATTAGTCTTGTTGCAAACCTTTGCACTTTCTCTAGTTTCTTTATGTGCTTGGCTAGGTGTGGGTTCCAAACTAATGCTGCATACTCCAATATGGGCCTAACGTGTACAGGGTCCTGAACGATTCCTTATTATCATGTCAGAATGCTGTTCTTAGATTTGCCAGGCGCCCGTATGCTGCAGTAGTTATTTGGTTGGTGTGCACCCGGTGTTATACTCACTCCAAGATCCTTTTCCTTGAGTGAGGTTTGTAGGCTCTGGCCCCCCTAGACTGTATTCCGTTTGTGGTCTTCCTTGCCCTTCCCCAATCTTCATGAATTTGCACTTGGTGGGGTTGAACTCCAGGAGCCAGTTGCTGGACCAGGCCTGCAACCTCTCCAGATCTCTTTGTAGTTCTGCCTGGTCCTCGTCCGTTTGAATTTTTCTCATCAACTTCACATCATCTGCAAACAGGGACACTTCGGAGGCTATTCCTTCCGTCATGTCGTTCACAAATACCAGAAACAGCACCGGTCCTAGGACTGACCCCTGTGGTACCCCGCTCGTCACAGGCGCCCACTCTGACACCTCGCCACGTACCATGACTCGCTGTTCTCTTCCTGACAGGTATTCCCTGATCCATTGCAGTGCTTTCCCTGTTATCCCTGTCTGGTCCTCCAGCTTTTGCACTAATCTCTTGTGTGGAATTGTGTCAAACGCCTTCTTACAGTCCAAGAAAATGCAATCTACCCACCCCTCTCTCTCTCCTGTCTTACTGCTGCCACACTGTCATAGAACTTCAGTAGGTTTTGTGTGTGTGTGTGTGTGTGTGTGTGTGTGTGTGTGTGTGTATATATGTATGTATGTATGTGCGTGTACTCACCAAATTCACATAATTCACCTAATTGTGGTTGCAGGGGTCGAGACTCAGCTCCTGGCCCCGCCTCTTCGCTGTCTGCTACTGGGTCTCTGCTCTCCCTGCTCCATGAGCTTTATCATACCTTGTCTTAAAACTATGTATGGTTCCTGCCTCCACTATATCTTTCTCTAGACTATTCCACTTCCTGACTACTCTGTGGCTGAAGAAATGTTCCCTAACATCCCTTTGACTCATCTGAGTCTTCATCTTCCAGTTGTGTCCTCTTGTTTCTGTGTTCCCTCTCTGGAACATCCTGTCACTGTCTACCTTGTCAATTCCCCGCAGTATTTTGTATGTCGTTATCATGTCTCCTCTGACCCTTCTTTCCTCCAGTGTTGTTAGTCCTATTTCCCTCAACCTTTCTTCATAAGACAGACCCCTGAGTTGTGGAACTAACCTTGTCGCAAACCTTTGCACTTTCTCTAGTTTCTTTACGTACTTGACCAGGTGTGGGTTCCAGACTGGTGCTGCATATTCTAGTATGGGCCTGACGTACACGGTATACAGTGTCTTGAACGATTCCTTGTTAAGGTAACGGAACGCTAATCTTAGGTTTGCCAGTCGCCCATATGCTGCCGCAGTTATCTGGTTGATGTGTGCCTCCGGAGACGTGCTTGGCGTTATACGCACTCCAAGGTCTTTCTTCTTTGCCGAGGTTTGTAGCCTTTGTCCGATTAGCTTGTACTCTGTCAGCGGTCTTCTTTGCCCTTCTCCGATCCTCATGACTTTGCATTTGGAGGGATTGAATTCGAGAAGCCAATTGCTAGACCAGATGTCGAGCTTGTCCAGGTCTGTTTGCAGCCCTGCCTGGTCCTCTTCCGATGTGATTCTCCTCATTATTTTCACATCATCCGCGAATAGAGACACTTCTGAGTCTATCCCATCCGTCATGTCATTTACATATACCAGGAATAACACTGGTCCTAGGACTGACCCCTGCGGTACACCGCTCGTCACAGGCGCCCACTGTGATACCTCACCACGCACCATGACCCGTTGCTGTCTCCCTTTGAGGTATTCCCTGATCCATTCCAGTGCCCTTCCTGTTATACCTGCTTGTTCTTCCAACTTCTTTACTAATCTCATGTGAGGAACTGTGTCAAAGGCCTTCCTGCAGTCCAGGAAAATGCAATCAACCCACCCTTCTCTCTCCTGCCTTACCTCTGTTACTTTATCATAGCACTCCAGGAGGTTTGTTACACAGGATTTGCCTTCCCGGAATCCGTGCTGTCTGGTGTTTATTATCCTGTTCAGCTCGAGGTGTTCCACCATTCTTTTCCTGATGATTTTCTCCAGGACTTTGCACACTATACATGTAAGTGACACTGGTCTATAGTTTAGTGCCTCTTTTCTGTCTCCTTTTTTAAAAATGGGGACTATGTTGGCCTTCTTCCATACCTCAGGTAGCTGCCCAGTTTCAAGGGATGTATGTGTTGAATATTATGGTAAGTGGCACACTCAGTACCTCAGCTCCTTCCCGAAGAACCCACGGGGAGATATTGTCCGGACCCATCGCCTTTGAGGTATCGAGGTCACTGAGTAACTGCTTCTCTTCCTCCTCAGTTGTGTGTATGCCCTCTAGCACTTGACTTGGTACATCCCTTGTTGGTGACGAACCCCGTCCTGTCTACCCAGCTGCCTTCCTTCCTCCATTGTGAATACTTCCTTAAACCTCAAGTTGAGCTCCTCACATACATCTTGATCATTACTTGTGAGTTCCCCATCTTCTTTCCTCAGCCTTATCACCTGGTCCTTGACTGTTGTCTTCCTTCTGATGTGACTGTACATCAGTTTCGGGTCGGACTTAACTTTCGATGCTATGTCATTTTCGTACTGTTTCTGGGCCTCCCTCCGTACTTGTGCATACTCGTTTCTAGCTCTTCTACTAATCTCTCTGTTTACCTGGGTTCTTTGCCTTCTGTACCGTTTCCATTCTCTGATACTCTGAGTCTTTGCCTCCCTGCACCTTTGGGTAAACCAGGGGCTCTTTCTGGCCTTCCCATTTAATCCTTTGCCTCTGGGTATAAACCGTTCCTCTGCCTCCTTGCACTTTGCCCCTACGTATTCCATCATTTAATTTATTGTCAGTCCTTCCATTTCCCCTTCCCACTGAACGTCCTGCAGGAAATTCCTCATGCCCGTGTAGTTTCCTCTTTTAAAGGCTGGTTTGTCTCTATCAGTACTGTTTTCCCTCTCCACCTGTAGCTCTACAATGTACTCAAAGCTAAGCACCATATGGTCACTGGCTCCCAGGGGGCTCTCGTGCGTTATGTCTTCAATATCTGAGCTGTTCAGGGTGAATACAAGGTCCAGTCTTGCTGGTTCATCTTCTCCTCTATCTCTGGTCGTGTCCCTGACATGTTGGTGCATCATGTTTTCCAGTACCACGTCCATCATCTTGGCTCTCCAAGTTTCTGGACCCCCACGTGGTTCATGGTTCTCCCAGTCGATCTCCCTGTGGTTGAAATCTCCCATGACCAGTAGCTTCGCTCTGCTCATGTGTGCCTTTCTTGCCACCTCCGCCAGGGTGTCCACCATCGCTCTGTTGTTCTCATCGTATACTTCTCCTGGCCTCCTGCAGTTCTGTGGTGGGTTATACATCACTGCAATGACTATCTTATGCTTCCCAGACTGGATGGTACCTACTATGAAGTCCCATTCTCTACCCACCTCCATTCCTACCATTTCCTCGAATCTCCAACGGTGCCTTACAAGCAGTGCGACCCCTCCTCCCCCCCCTGCTCCTCATATCTTTCCTCAGGATCTGATATCCCTGTGGGAAAATTGCATCTGTTACTGTCTCATTTAGTTTAGTTTCTGTGACCGCTATGGTGTCTGGGGATGCCTCATCTATTCTTTCATTCCACTCTTCATACTTATTCGTAATTCCATCCGCGTTTGTGTACCAAACCTTCAACCTTGTTTCCAATACTGTGGCCCTGGGGAGATCTTGGTGGGTTGGGGGTGTGGGCAGGGTGCCCGCAGGGGGTTGCAGCGTTGGTGGGGGGGATTGTATGGTTGGGGTATGGGCTGGTGGGGTGCACTTTGAGGTGGGGGTGGGGGTAACTGTGACGGTGGGTTTTCGTTTGCTAGGGTGGGGACAGGGGCCTGATAAGTGGGTGTGGTGTGTGCGTGCAAGCATGCACGATGGTGTATGTGTACTATATGGTGCATGTGTAGCCATGCATAAACCAGCGTGAAAATATTCTTTGAGAATCACCACCACCTCCTCCTCATCTTCCTCTTCCTCTTCTCTCTCCTCCTCCCTTCCGTGCCTGCTCCGCCGCTGCTGCACGGGCGTTCAGCCAGTATATCAAGCAGCAGTATATCAAGCAGCAGTATATCAAGCAGCAGTATATCAAGCAGCAGTATATCAAGCAGCAGTATATCAAGCAGCAGTATATCAAGCAGCAGTATATCAAGCAGCAGTATATCAAGCAGCAGTATATCAAGCAGCAGTATATCAAGCAGCAGTATATCAAGCAGCAGTATATCAAGCAGCAGTATATCAAGCAGCAGTATATCAAGCAGCAGTATATCAAGCAGCAGTATAAAGCAGCAGTCATGCCACTCACAACATCCTGGAAGTCATGCCACTCACAACATCCTGGAGGTCATGCCACTCACAACATCCTGGAGGTCATGACACTCACAACATCCTGGAGGTCATGACACTCACAACATCCTGGAGGTCATGACACTCCCAACATCCTGGAGGTCATGCCACTCACAACATCCTGGAGGTCATGACACTCACAACATCCTGGAGGTCATGCCACTCACAACATCCTGGAGGTCATGCCACTCACAACATCCTGGAGGTCATGACACTCACAACATCCTGGAGGTCATGTCACTCACAACATCCTGGAGGTCATGACATTCACAACATCCTGGAGGTCATGACACTCACAACATCCTGGAGGTCATGACACTCACAACATCCTGGAGGTCATGCCACTCACAACATCCTGTAGGTCATGACACTCACAACATCCTGGAGGTCATGACACTCACAACATCCTGGAGGTCATGCCACTCACAACATCCTGAAGGTCATGACACTCACAACATCCTGGAGGTCATGACATTCACAACTTCCTGGAGGTCATGCCACTCACAACATCCTGGAGGTCATGCCACTCACAACATCCTGGAGGTCATGACACTCACAACATCCTGGAGGTCATGACATTCACAACATCCTGGAGGTCATGCCACTCACAACATCCTGGAGGTCATGACACTCACAACATCCTGGAAGTCATGGCACTCGCAACATCCTGTAGGTCATGGCACTCTTCAAATACTTTCATGGTAAAGATATTCTTCCTCTGTTACTTTACACCAGAATCTCTATAAGATTTTCCTTTGCGTTAAAATAAATCAATTCAACTTTTAAACAAGTTTCAAACACTAAGGTTTAATTTAGTTAGCATTTATTAAATTACTAGAAACTGCACAATGGTCCGTCAGCCAGATAGGATGTTCCAGAGATGGGACACAGAAACAAGGAGTCACAATTGGAAGTTGAAGACTCACGAGTCAATAACATGACATTCATGGCGTAAAATATACTACGATTCATATATCGCAGTACTTGACAATATAAACAATATCAGACACATTAACAAAGGAGCAACCAACATTTTTTTTTTTTGCCAAGAGATGGCGTCTCCCGAGATGGTACATTTTATATTCGTCCCAGAATATAGAGGAGGTGAGAGACGTGATGTGATAAGTGAGTCAGACGTCTATATTATTTATGGATACTCTTTACTTTTCTTAAGATAATTCATGAAATTTTCCTGATTGATTCAAAATTGTCTCAGACTTTCCACATTCTTACATCTCTAACAATGGAAGTCTTCAGTATATTGTAAAGCCACGTTCATCATCTTATATTTTCTTTTATTTTCGTCTTTAAGTTCTTTTATTTAATTTGAACAGTCGTTTGAGAACACGTGCATGGTTCATGTAGGATTGTGTACTCACCTATTTGTGGTTGCAGGGGTCGATACTTAGCTCCTGGCCCCGCCTCTTCACTGATCGCTACTAGGTCCTCTCTCTGCTCCATGAGCTTTATCATTACTCGTTTTAAAGCTATGTATGGTTCCTCCACTACATCACTTGCTAGACTATTCCACTTCCTGACAACTCTATGACTGAAGAAATACTTCTTAACATCCCTTTGACTCGTGAGTCTTCAACTTCCAATTGTGACTCCTTGTTTCTGTGTCCCATCTCTGGAACATCCTGTCTCTGTCCACCTTGTGTGTGTGTGTGTGTGTGTGAGTGTACTTACAATTGTGGTTGCAGGGGCGAGACTCAGCTCCGGGCCCCCGCCTCTTACTGATCGCTACTGAGTCCCTTCTCCCTGCTCCATGAGCTTTATAAAAACATAAGAAAAAGGAACACTGCAGCAGGCCACTGACCAGCGTGGCCGGTCCATCACTCCCCGGTTAGACCCGACCACCTGGAGTTAATCCTCCAGGTAGTCAGGTCACTTCCACTTAAGGAATTAGTACTGTATCTGACCTGGCACAAGCTAGTCAGGTCCAACTCCACCCACCCACCACCTACCATAAGAACATAAGAACATAAGAAAGGAGGAACATTGCAGCAGGCCTGTTGGCCCATACTAGGCATGTCCTTCACATTCCATCCCACTAACAAGATATTTGTTCAACCCAACTTAAATGCTCCCCAAAAAATAATTTTAATTCTTTTACCATGAGCAATTCCCCCCCAAAACCCAAACCCCTCACTCATGAATTTTTCAACCCCAAATTTAAATCCCAAGGTCCTAGTTCAAAACCCCCCTAGGCAGATGTTCCCTCATCAACTCCCTTTTCCAAAACCCAAAATTTTTCCCTTTTCCTTTCTAA
>WNWK01038863.1:0-17725 GCA_009830355.1 Cherax destructor
TTACCTTTATTGAAGACTGATGTTGCTGGATGGGAGAGAGGGAAGAGACCCTAATTTTGGAAGGGGAATCCCTCTCCATAAGGACTCTACGTACCAAGTCCTTATCCGGAGTCACTTCCCTGCATGCCTGCTACCTCCTCCCTGCCTGCACCTCCCTCCCTGCCTGCTACACTCCCTCCTGCTGCTACCTCCCTCCTGCCTGCTACACTCCCTCCCTGCCTGCTACACTCCCTCTCTGCCTGCTACACTCCCTCCCTGCCTGCTACACTCCCTCCTGCCTGCTACACTCCCTCCCTGCCTGCTACACTCCCTCCCTGCCTGCTACACTCCCTCCCTGCCTGCTACCTCCCTCCCTGCCTGCTACACTCCCTCCCTGCCTGCTACACTCCCTCCCTGCCTGCTACACTCCCTCCCTGCCTGCTACACTCCCTCCCTGCCTGCTACACTCCCTCCCTGCCTGCTACACTCCCTCCTGCCTGCTACACTCCCTCCCTGCCTGCTACACTCCTCCTGCCTCCTCCTCCTGCCTGCACACTCCCTCCATGCCTGCTACACTCCTGCTCACTCCTGTTACACTCCCTGCATACCTGCTACACTCCCTGCATACCTGCTACACTCCCTGCATACCTGCTACACTCCCTGCATACCTGCTACACTCCCTGCATACCTGCTACACTCCCTGCATACCTGCTACACTCCCTGCATACCTGCTACACTCCCTGCATACCTGCTACACTCCCTGCATACCTGCTACACTCCCTGCATACCTGCTACACTCCCTGCACCTGCTACACTCCCTGCATACCTGCTACACTCCCTGCATACCTGCTACACTCCCTGCATACCTGCTACACTCCCTGCATACCTGCTACACTCCCTGCATACCTGCTACACACCCTGCATGCATGCATGCTACACTCTTAAACTCCATCGTGTTTCTCACTTTCACTATCATATTTTTCTATTATTTCTTTCTTCATTTCTACAGTGTTCCTCACTTTCTTTACCAAAGAAGTGGCACTATGAGCTTTCTTTGGGCCCATGGTAGCTTATTTAGTAGTCACACACAATAATCAAGGCCCAAAAACAATGAATTGTTAATAAATGTTTTGTATAAACTCTTGGGGTGATGTTCACTCAAGCGTAAACAATGCTAGACTGAGTGGCAATGTGCGTGGGAGGTGCGTGGGTGGTGGCCTACGGCCTTTGTATGTGCGCGGCGCTGGTGGACAGGTTCCGGACCGAGCACGAAAACGAAGGGAACTCACGAAAACAGAGGGCAATTTTCCACGAAAAAACTACACGAAAACTGAAATACACACGAAAACAGATACACACGAAAACGGAGGGATGACTGTACAATATATATATAGTATTATATATATAATATATATATATAAAATATATATATATATAATATATATATAATATATATATAATATATATATAATATATATATAATATATATATAATATATATATAATATATATATAATATATATATAATATATATAATATATATATATTATATATATAATATATATATTGATTTAATTATATTTTGTATGAATATTTTTTTGTGGAACGGATTAATTGTATTTACATTATTTCTTATGGAAAATAATGGTTCGAATTTCGTAACCTTCGTGTTAAGTAATAGCTCCTGGAACGGATTAATTACGATACTCGGGGGTCCACTGTAGTGTATTCGGGTAGGTGCCAGTGGGGTAGTCGTTAGGTGGAGTGTTTGAACTTGGGATTTTGCTTGCCAGCTTTTTTCCTATGGTGGAGTAGAAAATGTAATCTGTTCTCATAATACAATTTTTTGACCTTATCAGGCTGGTTAGGTTTGATGAGTAACATTTTGTTTGGTCTCTTGTTATTTGACTCATTCTGTACTGTTTTTCATTTAGGTGTTTTATATTAATTGAACCCGGACACTCAGCGTGTGAAGCGAGAGCTTTGCCAACCAGGCCAAGAGCCACTTATGACCACTGGGGTCCTTGTAAAATCTTATTAAATTCTTGACAGTTACTTAGAATAATCATTAAATCTGTGAAAATATTATTATTATTATTATTATTATAATGTGAGTAAATTACCTGCATGAGACTTGCAAGTAATTTGGGTGAGGTAAGTGGGACTTAGTCACAGTAGGTCGCTGAATTGCAACTTCTTCGATGCCCACTTCACCACTCACAAAAATCTAGACCTGACATTAAATTAATAATTATATTAAAACCAGCTACTGTGGTAATTAAAGTTGTGTGGACTGTATGAGATTAGGCTTGCTGGGAATACACAATATAATTATTATACATTAATTGTTAGTGTTATTAGAAAAGAACTTTTTATTACCACTTACCATTTAATTGTATATGGATCACACAACACCTGCCTAACACCTAGACCCTATACTGGCTAGCTAGTGATCTAAATGCAAAGACTATGGTCCACTTCCCTGGGAGTGATGTCCGCATTTGTTTTCAGCCATCCACACATAATTCTTGAAGTCCCGCAAATTTCCTGTCCCAATTTTTCAGCTGGGGACATTAACATGTGTTCTATTACAATTTCAGGCTGAAACACACCAATTTGGCCTCGGAAAATGCTGGATTATTTGCAGAATTTCCCACGAAAACCAGTGTTCACACATTAACCCTTTGGGGGTCGACAGGCCTTCTCGGAAATGTGTTCCTGGGGTCGAAAATTTTTTGGAAAAAAAAATTAATTTTATCTTATGAAATAGAGAATCTTTTTCCGATCATAACGCCACCAAAATTATGAAATTTGATCGAAAACTAACGGAATTATGCTTTTGCGAAGTTCGCGGTATCTATGACACTGACGCATTGGCGATTTCACCCACTTCGAGCCCTATTTTCGACAAATTCCAATGTTTCAGTCTCCTAAAATTATACCTATTTCGCTAGAACTCCATTTCTTCTATCGATTGAGTACAAGAAACCGCCTATTTACCAATTTCATCTACCCAAAATAGTGGTCAGAAAATGACAATTTTCCAATTTCACACAAATTTCAAATGATGCCAATTTCAAAATAGGGTCCAGAGTAAACAAGACAGACATTCCTGGCACTAAAATAACATGTTCTCTGTTCATTAGCCACGTCTCCAGGCCCCTGTTCCATTACTTTTGCTTTCCATTTTGAATTTTTATTCTCACACAAAAATAGAAGATTTACTGTTATGTATACAACTGCATCATTATAAAAATGGTGTAAATAATATCAGAGCACTTGTGCATGAATATAAGACTCGCCAGTTGATGTGTATTGGACGCATGGTGTGATTTGTTTACTCTTGAACATCGTCAAAAATCGAACATTTTCACTACTTTGAGCTCAATTTCAAGGTACTTGTCATTGTCATACCAATCAAAATCATCTCTCTTTCTGTAATATATCTTCCATTCTATCAAATGAGACCAAGAAAAGAGAATACATCAATAAATACCATAGGAAAATCGACTGCAAAGTCGATTTTAATCGAAAAAAACGGTGAGTTTTTTTTTCTCATGCAGTGTGTGCTGCAGGATTTTTTTATACTGCGCACACTGACCACACAGACCCATTCTTTCATATGTATGCCTACCAGACTTTTTCTGCTTAAATTGAGGCATCTAGAATTTGGGCGTACTAGTACGGCACCAACCCCTGCTCGTAAAACGTACTAGTACGGCACCGACCCTGAAAGGGTTAAGAATGGCGTCTCCCTTACTGGCGTCACTACTGGTTGTTCCACACCCCACTTCACTTAAAATTTCTCAAAGGGTCCAAATAGCATCACATTGTATTATTCATTCACATGTTCCACATTTAGGAAATTATGCAAAAAATGTCTACAAAATCAACCCAATTTATTTCCACATGAATGCTGGATTCTTTTTAGAGTAAGCACATGCCAGTTTGTTAATTATATTTTAAAATGGTATAGCATTTTTTCCCCTGAAATAAGATGAGTACACCTCTTTTGAAGTTTCATCCCTCAAGGGAGGTTCCTTGATGCTGGTGAGGGGCTCTTGATCTAGGGAATTGGATCTGTGCTCCTGTTCCCTGAAGGCACTGTATAATCCCAACGAGTTTAGTGCTCCCCATAATAATTTTAATCCTGTTCCCTGAATTGAGTCTGAATGTCTTCTATTTCTCACCACCTACACTCCACAGGCAATGTATAATCCCTACCGGTTTAGAGCTCCCCATGATAATTTTAAAGCTTCAGTCTTCAATAGCTGTTTCACCTTATAAAAATTAATTCTAACTTTTGTGTTTATTCTTTGCAGGTGCAAATTTGCAAATTGTTAAGAAACCTGGAATTGTTAGATTCTGTCATACCTGAAGAATACGTCTTCTTGTTAAAAATTGAATACAAGAATAACCCCAGAAAGTATTTGCCACCTAGACAGCAGCTTGTTTGGACGTACTATTAAGAACTCCTCCAGCATTTCTGAGTGGTTGCCCATGAGCATAATGGCCACGGAATTTAAGAAACGTGTCAACACAGTCGGGATTGAATTGCTGAAGGGAGTTGTCACTATGGATGTAGCAAACGTACTACTACCCATCATCATTCGAGATACATATGGCATAGCGTGCGAAGATCTCTACGGCGTTGCCTTGAATGGGGACAAACAATTGTTTGTCAAGTTCTTATCGGCTCAGGTATACGATGCGGTCGTTGACAAATTTCAAGATCTCGTGATGGAGGTGAATGCAGATGTCAAAGTGCGCATGGTGGACGTGTCCAAAGGATACACTTGGGTGAAACTACATAATGTTCCCTTTGAGGCAACCGAAGATGACTTACAGCAAGTGTTCAATCGTTTTGGTAGGATACATATGACGCAACCAGGTGTGTGGATGACTGGTGCGTATGCTGGTTTGCCTGATGGGACATACTCTCTCAAAATGTCTCTGGAGTACCCTGTGCCATCCTACGTAGCCCTGCCCAATTTCAGAGTGCAGCTAATGGTATCCTATGCAGGACAAATACAGACCTGTAGGATTTGCGAGGGGTATGGTCACAGGGCTAAGGCGTGTAAACGTAGGACTGACCGCCAGAATGTGATCAGGAGGGACTTTGTAGAGACAGAGCGTCACAGCCATGGAGCATGGCCCGTGGTCCTGAAGGGAGTGCAGCCAAAGGCACTGAGGAGGAGGTAATGTAGTGGCGGATGCTGCTGATCGTGAGAGGGAAGCAACAAGAGGAGCTGGAGACCAGGGAAGCAAAGCTGGAAGCGTTGGATAAAGTGTTAAGGGAAATATATCCTTCCCCATTGGACAGGGTGTCAATGCCACCTTATAATGAAGCAAATCAGCCCCTTAAGCATTACTTGTGTAAGGTGTGATAAATATTCTTGTGAAAATTTCATGACTGTCCTCACTGTGTATTCCTTACCTATTTACTATGTGCATAGTTCGGTAATTCAGAAGGAAATAAATGCAGTTTAATTAAAAGATTAGATAGGTAATGTCATCTACCATCATTGTTGTGTTGAAATGTATTTTTATTATTATTACTATTATTACTGTAGCATCTGTAGATGTTTTGAAAATATTATTACTGTAATAGCTGTAAATTAACTAAAGAAATGTATTAAAAGTGTTACCATCCTCACATTCTGCTGTTCTATTATTGTGGGTTCCAATATTTTTTCTCTAGAATTTTTGTTAATCTGTAATATAGTGTATAACATTAATTTTTTTGTGTCTGATTATTTTTCTAGTACAGTGGACCCCCGGTGTTCGTCCTGCTCCAAACTCGCCCTTTTATGTAAGTGTATTTTTTAAAATGCTTTTGTAAGTGTATTTTTGGGGGTCTAAAAGGACTAGTCTACATTATTCCTTATGGGAATAAATTCGTTTGGTTATGGCACTTGAACAGCATTCAGGAACGAAAAAATAACAAAAACCGGGGGTCCACTGTATTAGTATTCATTGTAATAACTATTGAGAGTAGAAATAAGGTTTATAGAGGTGAGTTGACCTGTTGGAGTGTTGTGAAGAGCTTGCATACACAAGTTGGAGTGCTATTCAAAACAAGGGAGGGAACACGAGGAGGGGTTCCCTTAACCACTCTCACACCTTTGTCAGCTTAAGCAGCCTTTTTCAACTTCTCATATTGATTATTCTGCTGCTAACAAGGTTTAGCAGCAACCAGGCACCCCGAAAAAGATGCCTCCAAATTAGTAGAAGTTTATGGGTTGGCCAAATCAGGCACCCCAGAAGAGATGCCTAAGAGTTAGCAGGATCAACCAGAGATACTGAGGAGAGGATATAGTGCTAGAGACCTTGGAAACTCTGGCCCTGGAGGATTAGACCAGGCTTGTAATCTGGGATTTGAAAGGTTTCAGTAGCAGCCCAAAGAAGGACTGTATCAAGGCATTTAAATCAAGGGAGGTAACCACCATTATTGTAAAGCAATAGAGTTCCTTGGGAACTATGTGGGGAGGTAGTTTTAACATCGGTATTTGCTGCTAGTAATATATTTTCTTTAGTGCTAAAAACTTCAGATTCCCTTGTAATGTGTTTATTAAATTGTAAGTGGTTTTATCTTAGAGCCATGTATATAAGGTCCATGTGTCAGAGGCTAAATTGAATAACCTATTGATATATCATTTTCTTTGGAGAGTCAAGCCCCTGATAAAGTGCCTACTGCTCAAATTTTCAGGCCTAGCTACCCTAAGAGCCAGTACTTATCAGAACCCCTATCTTGTTATAACTATCCTGTATTATTTCTCACTAGGTTTTCTCCTGCTCTAACCCAAACTCCGTGTTTTCCTCCCTTCTCTTACGACTATGGCTACTCCTATCTCCCACTATTAAAAGAGCAGGTGGTGGCAGCATACTTCCAAGAGAATAGAGCACTACCTTCTATTCTCTCAAATTCTAGTAATTTCCCCATGTTATTTGTTTTCTGTATCATACTTTTTTTGTCCACTCCGTGTCTACCTGAGGAAACAGACAATATGGCATTGTTGGGTGCTTTGTCTACCCTAAGGTGGGACTGGGGTGGAAGCTGCTGCATTTCAATCTGAGGAGGGGAATGAGGCTCCAGCATGTGTGGAGGCTTCTATGAGGACAGTGGAACCATCCCTTGTTTTCGTGATGGATGCTGAGCCAGAGGGGGGCTCAGTGTGGTTTAATGTGGATGTGCATTGGGTGGGTTCAAGGGAACGGTGTGTGATGGACACATGCGCCGGGAAACGTGCAGCGACGGCATTGGATTCCGATGTTTTAACAGCAGCCCAGCGGCCTGGTAAAAAGTTGCTGGTAGACATAACGGGTGGTTCTGGGGTTGTAAGGACCAAATCGCACACTGCCAAAGTAACCAGGAAACCAGAGATTGTGGTACCTGGTAAAAGTGGCAATATGGGTGTTGCTGAAAGTGCTAAAGGTTGTCAGTGCAACAGACCACCCTTTACCTAGGCCTGGAGAGACCCCCAGAACTCTCTCCAGGTTAGTGGACTGTGTGTGGTAGCGATGAAGTGATGGTTTGCAGGGTTTATTGGTAGGCATAAGGTGGATGTAGTTTTACAGCAGCATGCCCTCAAAGATATACGAGATCTGGAGATCCCCTGTCATGTGGTGCATGCATTGCCTACTGTTCGCTTAAAAGGGGGTGTGGCCCTCTTAGTGGGTACGTCATGCCCGTTTGTGTATCACCAAAGTGAGAATGGAGGAGATGGTCATGTTCTCCTTGTGGATGGTATTTGGAAGACCTTCCCTATCTCTTTCATATATGTGTGTGTGTGTCAGTGAATAGGGATGTCCTGATTAAAAATTCTTTCATTAGGGACGATTTAGTTCTTTTCCTTAGGTCCCTGCCCACCCTATCTTTTGTGGGCAGGGACTAGAATTGTGGGGTTAGGAGAAAAGATGTGACCCCACATGGGGTGGGGCTTTATTCGCCGTTGTTTAGTGAATTGTTACGTGATGTGCAATTGCGGTATTTTTGTTGCATGAATGAGATGGTACTGGCCCATACGTTTGTGAGGAGGGATTATGGGCCACAACTAGACAGAATTTGTTATGCCCTCTATTATGTTACGTTCGGTTAATACTGTGACAGCTGCCTTTTCTGATCACCCGGCAGTTCTCACGGGGGTTGGGTGGGGTACTTTGGCTATGAGGTACAGGGGTTACTGGAAATTAAACACTAGGGTTTTAATGAACGAGGAAGTGGTTGTGGGTTTTGAAGAATGATGGGAGGCAAATAAATATGGGGGGTGTGATGGGGGATTGGTGTATTGGTGGGATGAGGTGGCAAAACCTGGGATCCATAAATTTTTTGTAGGGTAAGCCAGAAGGCTTAATACCATAAAATATGGGTTAATGAATTATGAGGATAGACTGCATCAGTATTAGGGATGTATCGGATGTGAAAAATTTAGATATCCGGTATGCGGATGTGTATACGGATGTCTTACTCCTTTTACGGATGCGAATGTGGATGCGGATGTTCCGGGGATTTCGGATGCGGATGTATATGCGGATATCTGTTTGCTGTGAAATGCGGATGCGGATACGGATATAAGAAATTGTGCGAATGTTCTGCAGATGCGAATATCCAATACATCACTAATCAGTATCATAGAGAAGGGGGGGCAACAAGGGTGTACTGTGTGGATGAAATGGAGGGTTTGAAGTCATTAATTAGGGGATTGCATAATGAGCAGTATGATGCAGTGAGGGTACAGGCAGCAGTGGAGGAGGTTTATGGGGAGATGAACCTTTTTCCTGTGTTTTTCGAGCACAGCAGCAGTGGAGGCAGGCAACTACCATTCCATGTATAAAGGTACATTGTGATGTCCAGGGCTTCAGGGAGGGGCAAGTCCTGCAAACCACTGAGGCGATAGGTGTTTTTGTAGATAGATGGTATGAGCAGTATTGGGAAACAAACGGGGTGGAAGAAAGCGAGGTGTCTGACAATTTGTGAGGGTATGTCATGTAATCTTGAGGAAAGGGGCAGGATAGCGTCGGGGGGAGCCATTGTGGAGGAAATTTTTTAGGGCACTGTCTGCTATGGTAAACGGTAAATCCCCGGGATTAGATGGTATTCGGGTTGAATTTTATGTTAAGCATTGGGACTTATTATGAGGGGGGGTTTGGTGCATCTGATGAATGCAATGAAAAATGGGGGTAGATTGGGATCTGTGCAGTCAACAGCAGTTGTGGTGTTTGTCCCTAGGGTAAGAAGCAGGTGGGTATTGGCGATTATCGTGCTATTTCCCTTTTGTGCGCCAATTATAAACTTCGCCACTGTGTTGGGCAATCGAATAAAGTGTGTATTGGGTCGTGTAGTGACGCCTGAACAGTATGGTATTCCAGGTAGATCCATGTTATCGGGACATTCAATTATTGTTGACTTTGAGTGCACTGCAAGAGACGGGGAGGAAGGGGGCATTATTTGCCCTTGATTGGAGAGGGGCATACGAGTCGCTGGAAAGAGAAGCTATGCACCGTATCTTGAGCAGGGGTTTGGGAAAGAAATAGTAAGGTGGGTAGATACATTATATTGCGGGGAATGGCTAGAATTCAGGTTAACGGTTGATTAGGTGGGGTTGTACCTATGGGTAGGTCTGCGGCAGGGCTGTCCATTATCTCAAATGCTCTTCACGTGTGTAGTACTCTTTTTATAGGATGGTGAGAGACAGTTTTTGGTAGTAGGATGAGTGTGGGTAGGAGAATTTATCCAGTGATTGCGGGATATGTAGATGACATGACGTTATTAGTGAACGAGCACATGAACCTTCTAGCACTGGAAGGGGTAGTTTGAAAATTTAGGAAGGCGTTGGGTATGGAGGTGAACGTAGATAAATCTAAATATTGGGTCTTGGTGAGTGGGAACACCATAGGGAATGGGTTTGCTCATTAACCCTTAAACGGTCCACACGTTTATATACATTAGTACCGCTGTTGCCCCAAATGTATATTTGTTTTATTTTTCATTTCTTCAAAATTGGCACGATAGGCCTGAGTCGCCTAGGCATGAGACAATGGGTCTGGGCACTGTGTGCGCCGGGTTAAAAAAATCCTGGACGCCTGGGTACCACATGGTAGGACCAGTTACATTCAGCTCCATCTAGTTGAATTGTATGCCATTCTTGTGGCACTTATCCATATTGCATCTATGCCTGTGTCACCATTTGTGGTCGTTTCAGACTCCCTTAGTGCTTTACAGGCTATCCGAAAATTTTATACACCTCACCCCCTAGTTCTTTGTATCCAACTTTGGTTACTCTGTATCTCTAGCAAACACAAAGATATTGTTTTTTGCTGGGTCCCTGGTCATGTTGACGTACAGGGAAATGAACAGGCAGACACTGCTGTGCGGTCAGCTGTACATGACTATAAAAACTTGTCTTGGGACTGCCTTCTTGTAAGCTGCACTCTGGGCAAGCGCTGTTGACACCGACACTGAGACGCTTCTCTCAGACTTACAAGTGGCTATGGGACAAATTTCTAGCTAACTGCAGCCGAAAGAATTCCCCACTACAAGCACGATTATGAAAGGGTTTAACTTGGAGTAAAAATGTGTCTCCTAGTCTTCCTAAGCTATAACCTCCTCCAAACACCATGTGTAGGGAAGAACCTTAATCTGCAAAATTTAAGTTTCCCCCAGAAAACTGGCCAGATACTGAGAGAAAGAAAGTCTAGTCTTACTGTAATGGGTCTGGATGGAGAAAGATATCCGCGGTACTTCGGGATATCTCCTCCGGGCCCCCAGGACAGATGTTGAGAGTCACGTGGGGAATGCTGCCCTGGTCGCAGCACTTGTTCTCTGGTTGAAGGCTGGTCTGGTAAGAACGCAGGTCATGCGTCGTGAGTCTCGCACTGCTTGACCTCCGCAAGGGATTGCCATTTCTCTTTGGCTAACATAACCTAATGTACCTATTTAAGGCTTATATCTACCTACATTAAGGTGCTAGAACTACATTATTGATATCTGACGTTGCCTCAATAATCCTACTATTAGTTTCTAACTGTACAAACTTGCCTAGATCTTCCTAGGAGAATAAATCTATCAATTAGTATGTACACAATTGTTACCTCCGCCAACTTGAATGTGTAGGTTTGTTTTGGTTGGGTGTGTGGGTTCATGTACTCCGAGGACCGATCCGTGGTATGTTTAAGGCTCCTTACGGCTCACTTACCCTGTGGAACTTGAGCAACTCGATAAAGTTTCCACAATGACCTTCCAGTTTCATATAGAAGTGTTCCATTCACGGACTATTTTGCAGTCATTGCTACCCACTTTCGCACCTGTTGGCAACAACGCTGGTGTGACCTGCTAAATAACAAACTTCATTCTATTAAACCGAGTATAGATTTCTGGCCTTCTTGTCACCAATGTTGAGGTTGGGAAACTACACTTTCCCGTCTTCGCATCGGCCACACTCGTCTTACTCATTGGTATCTCATGGAGAGGCTCCCTGTCCCTCTCTGTGAGCATTGTCAGGTTCCAGTATCTGTTTGCCATATTATATTAGATTGCCCACTCTATCAATGAGCACACAAAATTTACCTCCAATGTCGTCTTTGCTCTGCTGCCCTTTCTTTACCTTCCCTTCTTGCTGATGGGCCCTCCTTTAATCCTGACTCTCATTGACTTTTTGACAGCAACTGACTTACTACACAATCTCTGAAGATTATACAGTAGACCGTCATTTAGCATGGTAGTTACCTTCCTGAAAACGTTGTTAGGTAAAATCGTGTTAGATAATTAATAGAACTTATGGGAAAAATAGGGTTACGTTCCTGGGAGTCCCCAAAAAGCCAAAAAAGTTTTTTTTGCCAATAGATCTTGCAAAAATTGATGGTGAATATGTAATTGTAGTTCATTGTCGTGATATATTTCTGCTTAAGACTACAAATGCAATAGAAATAATAGTAGTTCTTACCTTAAATTGTGGGTAATGGTACACTACACACAATTTAAGGTAAGAACTATTATTATTTCTAATGCACTTGTAGTCTTAAGCAGAAATATATGGGTAATGGTGTTTGTGGATGATTGTGAAGAGTGGATATGCATGGTGTGGCTCTACTGGGCTGAGGTGGATAGTTGTTGGCAGAAGTGGATGGTAGAGGTTCTGGTACTAAAGTCGATGGTTGTATTGGAATGTGCATAAATGGTGTAATAGATCTCTGGGCTCTCTTACCCTGCAGTACATTAAACAGCTGACGGTAAGACATCATCAGCTGGTCTAGACCCAGTTTCAAAGCACTGCTTCTAGATTTGTTATTGTATAATTATACTATTACTATCAATAAATAATATCTACCTATTATATTTATTCCAGGATGATATTAAGTATAACATAAATAATGTAGAAGCATGATAAAGATGCATAAATTAATAAAAACTGATATTATATAGAGGTATTGAAGGGTGGGTGGGGCTGAGAGGGAGAAGGTGGAGCAGTGTCTCAGTTGCTCGTGGACTATTATGGCGTGAGGATATGTTAGGTCACGGCACTATAAAGTATTGTAAAATAATACTATTACTATCAATAAGGGTTATCTACCTATCATATTTATTCCAGAATAATATTAGGTATAACATAAATATCGTAGAAGCATGATAAAGATGCACAAATTAATAAAAACTTATATAGATGTGAGTGAAAAAGAACTCAAACCTGTGAGACCTTCCCTTGAATTGAATCTGAATGCATCCCATTTTCCAGTCATTTTATGATCCCTACAGGCTTAGCACACTTTCCATGAATATAATACGACTACAACAACAAACTACTACTGCTTCTACTACTACTAGCGCTTCTATTTGATTATAATAATGATAATAATTCTACTACTACTACATCTACTGCTACTACTACTAATATTACTTCTACTGCTTCTACTACTACTACTACTACTAATAATAATAATAATACAGTGGACCCCCGAGTATCGTAATTAATCCGTTCCAGGAGCTAGTACTTAACACGAAGTTTTCGAAATTCGAACCATTATTTCCCATAAGAAATAATGTAAATACAATTAATCCGTTCCACAAAAAAATATTCACCTACTAAATTAAAAACAAAAAATATATATATACATTTACTTACCTTTATTGAAGAGTTGCAGGCATCTGGAAGGTAGAGTTGCTGAAAGGGGCAGGGAGTTAGTGGTTGGAAGGGGAATCCCCCTCCAAAAGGACTTCAGGTGTCAAAGCCCTCTCTGGGGTTACTTCCCTTCTGGGTCTTTTAATGCCACTAGGACCAGCTTGAGAGTCACCAGACCCCTGCCTGGTGAAGTAACTGTCCAAAGTCCTCTGTTTCTGGCGACCCTTCAACACTTTCCTGAAGTGCGACATGGCTCTGTCACTGAAGTGGCTGCACAGAAGGCTCATTTCAGCTTGCTCAGGGTGGTGTCTTTCAACAAATGTCTGCAACTCATTCCACTTTGTACACATCTCCTTAAGCACTGAAGAGGGCACCTTCTTCTGTCTCTCATCCTCCTCCTTTGAAGCAATAACCTCAGCTGTGGTCTGTTGCTGTTCCAGATGAAGCTCTTGCAGCTCTTCAGTTGTTAGCTCTACCCTGTGGGCCTCCACCAACTCTTCCACATCCTCACCACTCACCTCCAACCCCAGTTTGTTCCCCAATGCCACAATAGAGTCCACAACAGGCACAGGGTCGTCAGGGTCAAGGTCAGGGTCAGCCTCAAATACTTCAAAATCCCTCTGTTGGACACAACCTGGCCACAATGGTCTCCAAGCAGAGTTCAAAGTCCTGGAAGTCACTCCCTCCCAAGCCTTACCTATAAGGCGTATGCATTGCACAATGTTGAAGTGATCTTTCCAGAACTCTCTTAGGGTCAACTCAGTGTCCGAGGTCACTTTAAAGCACTTTTCAAACAGTGCTTTGGTGTACAGTTTCTTGAAGTTGAAAATGACCTGCTGGTCCATGGGCTGGAGGAGAGGTGTTAGCTTTCCAATGCACACACAAATTATTCTTGTCAACACTGTGATTCTTGAAGGGTCTGGGATTTTCATAGTGATACACCAGTAAAGGCTTCACTTTAAAATCACCACTAGCATTAGAACAAAACATGAGAGTTAGCCTGTCTTTCATAGGCTTGTGTCCTGGCTGTGCCTTTTCCTCCTGAGTAATGTAGGTCCTGTTGGGCATTTTCTTCCAAAACAGGCCTGTTTCATCACAGTTAAACACTTGTTGGGGGAGGAATTGTTCAGCCTCTACGAACCCCTGGAATTCCTGCACAAATTTTTCAGCTGCACGTTTGTCTGAGCTGGCTGCCTCACAACACTGTGTATGCCACTACGTTCTTAAACCTGTCAAACCAGCCTTTGCTGGCTTTAAAATCACTTGCCTCACTACTGGTTGCAGGCATTGTCTTGACAAGATCTGCGTGCAACTTCCTTGCCTTTTCACAAATTATCGCCATGGAAACACTATCACCCGCTCTCTGTTTTTCATGGATCCACACCAACAACAACTTCTCAACCTCATCCACTGTTTTCGATTTATTTTTCGTTAACATATCAACCCCTTTTGCAACATTAGCTTCCTTGATCTCATTTCTCTTTGCCAGGATAGAGCCGATAGTAGAAGGGGTTTTGTTGTACATCCTGGCAAGATCACTCAGACGTACGCCACTCTCATATTTTTCTATAATCTCTTTCTTCAGTTCGATGGTGTTCCTCACTTTCTTTACCACAGGGGTGCCACTAGGAAGCTTCTTTTGACCCTTGGTGACTTATTTCACAGTGACAATCACTAAATCACCAAAAAAAAACCACCAAATGTAGTGTGAATGTTTGAAAGTCCTGCGTCCCACGCAGGAGCGGAGCAGGCAGACAGACAGGTCTAATATGTTACGAAACACGAGCGGTTTTACGATTCTCGAAGTCGTAAAAAGCTTACGAAACACGAAGTTTACGAAGTAAGAACCTTTCGAAACTCGGGGGTCCACTGTAATAATGTATTGGAGGGTAGGCTGGGCTATGAGTGAGATGGCGCTAGCAGTCTCTCAGGAGTCAGTTACTCACGGACCACCATGGCGTGTGAAGGTGTGAGCTAACCGCACAAAAATATTGTATAATAATACTTATTACTATCAATAAGTTAGCTACCTATCATATTTATTCCAGGGTACTTCCCACACACCAGCCAGGGTCTTCCCACACACCAGCTAGGTACTTCCCACACACCAGCTAGGGTCTTCCCCACACACCAGCCAGGGTACTTCCCCACCACCAGCCAGGGTGCGTCCCCACACGCAGCCAGGGTGCGTCCCCACACAGCAGCCAGGGTGCGTCCCCACACACAGCCAGGGTGTCCCCCACACACCAGCCAGGGTGCGTCCCCACACACCAGCCAGGGTGCGTCCCCACACACCAGCCAGGGTCGTCCCCCCACACCAGCCAGGGTGCGTCCCCCACACCAGCCAGGGTCGTCCCCACCACCAGCCAGGGTGCGTCCCCACACACCAGCCAGGGTGCGTCCCCACACACCAGCCAGGGTGCGTCCCCACACACCAGCCAGGGTGCGTCCCCACACACCAGCCAGGGTGCGTCCCCACACACCAGCCAGGGTGCGTCCCCACACACCAGCCAGGGTGCGTCCCCACACACCAGCCAGGGTGCGTCCCCACACACCAGCCAGGGTGCGTCCCCACACACCAGCCAGGGTGCGTCCCCACACACCAGCCAGGGTCGTCCCCACACACCAGCCAGGGTGCGTCCCCACACACCAGCCAGGGTGCGTCCCCCACACCAGCCAGGGTCGTCCCCCACACCAGCCAGGGTCGTCCCCCACACCAGCCAGGGTGCGTCCCCCACACCAGCCAGGGTGCGTCCCCACACCAGCCAGGGTGCTTCCCCCAACACACCAGCCAGGGTGCGTCCCCCCACACAGCAGCCAGGGTGCGTCCCCCCACACACCAGCCAGGGTGCGTCCCCCCACACACCAGCCAGGGTCGTCCCCACACACACCAGCCAGGGTCGTCCCCACACACCAGCCAGGGTGCGCCCCCCACACACACCAGCCAGGGTGCGTCCCCACACACACCAGCCAGGGTGCGTCCCCCCACACACCAGGAAACGTTTCGCCACACAGTGGCTTCATCAGTCCAATACAAAGTAGAAAGGTGTAAGGAGAGGAGTTTGAGGTAATCAGTCCCTCGGCCTGGAGTTGATGTGTTCAGTCCATCAATCTTGTAGGAAGTACAGCACAGGGCCGTTGAGGTGGCTTATAAGCTGTAGTCAGGTGAGGCAGGGTCATAGTAGTACCATCCACTAGTCGAAGTTGTGGATGGTACCACTATGACCCCGCCGCCTCCTGCTTCACCTCACCTGACTACAGTTTATAAGCCACCTCTACGGCCCTGTGCTGTACTTCCTACAAGATTGATGGACTGAACACATCTACTCCAGGCCGAGGGACTGATTACCTTAAACTACTACTCTCCTTACACCTTTCTACTTTGTATTGGACTGATGAAACCACTGTGTGGCGAAACGTTTCCTCAATAAAGATACCCAAGTGTTACATATGTGTCTTAATTTATAACTTGTCGGTTTTCTTAACCATTCATCTACATCCTGTCTGACACAGCAACATCTTGGGATCTTGATACAAACGAATTCTTCAACACTTGTCCAACCTTTGAACGAAGACCTACTTCGACTAGTGGATGGTACCACTATGACCCCGCCTCCTCCTGCTTCACCTCACCTGACTACAGCTTGTAAGCCACCTCTACAGCCCTGTGCTATACTTCCTACAAGATTGATGGACTGAACACATCGACTCCAGGCCGAGGGACTGATTACCTTCAACTCCTCGTCTCCTTACACCTTTCTACTTTGTATTGGACTGATGAAGCCACTGTGTGGCGAAACGTTTCCTCAATAAAGATACCTCTTTAAGGGGCGCTCCTTGTCGTGGTAAAGAGGCTATCGGTCTGAGGAATTGGACCTCTTGGTCTTCCTCAGACCGAACCTAATTACCCCCCAATCCTCCCTTCCCTTTCCCATCTTCCCCATCCTCCCTTTTCCCTTTCCTCCTCCTCATCTCTCCCTTATTTCCTTACCATTTTTCTCCTGGGAGCTTACCTCCACAGGCATTCTAGTTCCTAGGTAGGGGGAAGGGTACTGTGGTCTTCCCCTTTCCGTTGAGGTTCTTGGCGGTGGTGTAGTTTGCCGTGGAATCTGGATCGCCCAGGGATGCCCCTCCCTCTCCGGTCTCCCGGGGGGTGGCTTTGGGTATCTTTCGGGCGACAGGTGTATTTCTGGAGGCCACCTTTCGGATTCCAGGGGTGGTGACCGAAGGAGATATGCTTTGTGGTGGATATCCGGCCACCCTCTCTTTTGTCCACCGAGGTAGCTCGGTGGATGTGAGGTTGCTATCCTGGATCACTGGTTTACTGGCGTGAAGGGTAGGGTATAGCACGGGTTCAATGCAGCATCTGCCCTACTTGCGGTGTTGAGGTCCTCTTGGGTGCGGATGGTGATTTACGCCCATTTCACTCCTCCAGGAGCTATTCCTCTACGTTCCCCCCTTTTTTTTTTTATCTTTTTTTTCTTTTCTTAAAAACAAAAAGAAAAGAAACCTAACCATGGATTCCCTAGCCCGTGAACCTAACCATGGATGCCCTAAACTATGAACCTACCCCTGGGCCCCCTCCTGATACTGCACCCAGTACTGACCCTGCCTCGTTAATGGACAACTCTT
>WNWK01038864.1:0-17724 GCA_009830355.1 Cherax destructor
GAGAAGGAAGAAAGAAGAAGAAGGAGGAAAGGAATGAAAAAAGAGGAAAGGAAGGAAGGAATGAAGAGAGAGATGAAAGGAAGGAAGGAAGAAGAGATGAGAGGAAGGAAGGAAGAGATGGGGAGGAAGGAAGGAAGAGATGAGAGGAAGGAAGGAAGAGCTGAGAGGAAGGAAGGAAGAGATGAGAGGAAGGAAGGAAGAGATGAGAGGAAGGAAGGAAGAGATGAGAGGAAGGAAGGAAGAGATGAGAGGAAGGAAGGAAGAGATGAGAGGAAGGAAGGAAGAGATGAGAGGAAGGAAGGAAGAGATGAGAGGAAGGAAGGAAGAGATGAGAAGAAGGAAGGAAGAGATGAGAGGAAGGAAGGAATAGATGAGAGGAAGGAAGGGAATAAGTAAGGAAGGAATGAAGGAAGAAAGGAAGCTAGGAAGGAGGTTGTGAGGAAGAAGACATGCAACCCCTTTTGTGTTGACATCAGTGAGGGTGGTGAGTAATGGTATAATATGTCATTTTGACAGCTGCCTTACCCTGACTCAGCAAATTTAGATGTCCACACACACACACACACACACACACACACACACAGCTTCAAAGCTAAGGGAAGTTGATGGAAAGTTTCCAGTCATTATATATGTGTATATATATTATAGAACAATAGTAATAAAAAAAAATTCATTGTTGGTTTGTGTAAACAAGTTTTGTAAACAATATAATGATAATAATGTTTGTGCAGTTATTGTGTTGCATACAACAAGTGTATATATGTACACTGCATCTTACTTTGGTCTCACAGGCCACATAAGTTATTTGGAAAAAAAAAATATTGGAAAATACAAGAAACCTTCGAATGGGAGCAAATATAAGTGTACCAGTGAGCGGCATGCGCCGCTGTTGCCATCTGCAGCTCATTTTCTGCCAAATTTACGCCTCCATATCTCGGTAAGTATTGATCACAAAAAAAAAAAAAATTAGGATAAAAACAATCCGAAAAATAATCTTAACATTTTGATAAGAAATTTTTTTTTTTTTCGAATATTTTGCGACAACAGAAGAGCACTCAGGATTGGGGGTTGCGACAGTCAAAGGGTTAAGGGAGTTTTGTGACTATTATGGAGTATCTGCTGAAGGTCTCCAGTTAGGGTCGTTATTTTATCTCCTTGTTTCTGACGCTGTGTTGGTGTTGCTTGCTATATTGCTGTTCAGCGAATTGGTTGTATCATTGTTCAAGCAAGCTGTTTTGATAGCCAGTTTGGTAGAGAAGTTAGCTTATGTGAGGAATTTAGTCAATCACTGAGTCGAGTCGAGTCGAGTCTTAGAGACATAACGAATTACCTGAAGCACACATACACATGTACTTGTACAGTGGACCCCCGGTTTACGTAATCAATTCGTTCCAGAATGCTGTTCAAGTGCCGTTACCAAATGAATTTGTTCCCATAAGGAATAATGTAAATTAGATTAGTCCTTTTAGACCCCCAAAAATACACTTACAAAAGCACTTACAAAAATACACTTACATAATTGGTCGAGTTTGGAGCAGTACGTAAACCGGAGGTCCACTGTATATATCTTAGTATTATTGTAAATTGTTGTCATTGTACCAGATGGTACTTAAGAGCCATTAACCCTTTCAGGGTTTTTGACACACTAGTATGTCTTACGCGCCAGGGCGTTTGACGTACTAGTACTCATAAATTCTACCGGCTTCAAATCGAGTGGGAAAACGCTGGTAGGCCTAGATGTGAGAGAATGGGTCTGCGTGGTCAGTGTGCGCAGTAGGAAAAAAATTGGATACCCAGTGGTGCATTGTGGGAACACCATTTCAGTCCACCTTGTCCACCATGCCTCGCAGCAAGAAACACCTTACTCCTCGGCGAATTGGGACACTTTTGTTCCCCAGTGACAGTTCTAATAGTGATGGGGGTGTCAGTGAAGGTGACTTTCAAGGTTTTGATGTGGTTGTGACTGAAAGTAATGACCATAATACCGGTAATAGTGAGGAAAACCCTAGGTAGTAGGTTGGTAGACAGCAACCACCCAGGGAGGTACTACCGTCCTGCCAAGTGAGTGTAAAACGAAAGCCTGTAATTGTTTTACATGATGGTAGGATTGCTGGTGTCTTTTTTCTGTCTCATAAACATGCAAGATTTCAGGTACATCTTGCTACTTCTACTTACACTTAGGTCACACTACACATTCATGTACAAGCATATATATACACACCCCTCTGGGTTTTCTTCTATTTTCTTACTAGTTCTTGTTCTTATTTCCTCTTATCTCCATGGGGAAGTGGAACAGAATTCTTCCTCCGTAAGCCATGCGTGTCGTAAGAGGCGCCTAAAATGCCTGGAGCAAGGGGCTAGTAACCCCTTCTCCTGAATAAATTACTAAATGTAAAAGGTGAAACTTTCGTTTTTCCTTTTGGGCCACCCTGCCTCGGTGGGAAACGGCTGACGTGTTGAAAGAAAGAAAGTGAGAAAAACCCAGACGACCCTCAACCTTCCACCTCTGGTGCTGTGGCGTCTTGTTCACGTTCAGTTGTACCAGAACAAAAGAGGAAACTGTTATTTACTCATATCCAGGACTCTGATGTGAGCAATAATGATGATAGTGATAGTGAATATGAACTCCAAGCTCTTCAAAACAGTTCCAGTAGCGAGAGTGAAGTGGAATATTTGCCAGTGAAGCATCAGTATATACGACGGAATAAGCGCTCTGGTAGTGTGCCATATGCACTTCCAAGGGTTAGGAGTACATCTAGGAGTACATCCTGTGGGTGTACAACAGGCACAGATAGTGAAAACGAAGATGATAGTGTTGCAATTGGGATGAAAAATGCGCATGCATCTGGTGGTGGTGTTGGTAGTGGTGGTGCCAGCCGAGAGGCACCAACAGTGGGCCATGCTGCCACCCACGCCGCTGACTCACCCGACCTACAACAAAGGCCACCCTCCCCCACCAACCCACCACACCAACCTCCACAACCACAACCTCCACAACCACAACCTCCACAACCACCTGTCAATATCTAGTACCGACCAGTAGACCGCAAATGGGATTGGCAGGAAGCTGATAATTTTGTTCCCAATCCCCATCAGTTTGATGAAAGTCAAAGTGGAATATGCCCATCTTGTACACTTGGAAACAATGCCACTGAACTGGAATGCTTTGAATTATTCTTTGATGAATCCCTGATGAATATTATTGACAGGGAAAGCAACAGATACTACGAGTACACCATGGCAAACACAATACTTTCACCAGGATCACATCTACACCAGTGGAAAGAAACAACTGTGGCTGAGATGTATCTTTTCTTTGCCACAATAATGCTTATGCCACATGTGTATAAGCACAATGTCATATCATACTGGTCAACAGACCGCCTGATTTCAACCCCAGGTTTCAGTGATATTATACCAGTGAATCGATTTGTGCTACTGTTACGTATGCTACACTTATCAGACAAAACCAGGCCTGACAGAAACGAAAGGTTATATAAGATTAGGAATGTGTTTATGTATCTGAAACAGAAATTCAATATGTATTTTTATTCCTTCAGGAAGCTTGTTATTGATGAGTCTTTGATTTTGTTCAAAGGTAGATTGTCGTTCAAGCAGTATATACCAAGCAAGAGGAAACGCTTTGGTATAAAGTTGTTTGTGCTTTGTGATTGCTACAGTGGTCTTGTATTGGATATTATTGTGTACACTGGAAGTAATACATTACAAGATACCAGGAAATTATTGGGTATCTCTGGTGATGTGGTTAGAACAATGATGGAACCATATCTTGGAAAGGGGCATACATTATATACTGATAACTGGTACACAAGCCCTTTACTTAGTGATTTTTTGCGAGTGAACATGACAGATGTGTGCGGTACAGTGCGTGGAAATTGTAGGGATATGCCTAGGTTTGATGTAGGCACTCGTAGAGGTCAGGTGCAGGCGTTTGCTGCCAATGACATCATGGCATTTCGGTGGCATGACAAACGAGATGTCACACTGTTGTCATAGTTCACCCTAATGAAATGGCAGACAGTGGCAGGCTTAATAGAGAGACCAATGAACCCATTCTAAAACGTGCAGCTGTGATAAACTACACCCTCAATATGTGTTCAGTGGACAAATGTGACATGCAGATTGGGTTTGCTGATTGTGTTCGCAAGAGTTACAAGTGGTACATAAAACTCTTTTTTCACATTCTGGACATTACCATGCTCAATGCTTATAATATTTATAAGTTGAAGACCACAAACAAACCACCATATGGCGAATTTTGTTTGTCTGTCATCAGACAAATAATATTCAAGTACAAAGGAGCAACACCTGCAATAGAAACACGCCCAACACCAAGTCATCAACACCTACCCTCTCGTCTGAGGCCTGGTGGTGAACACTTCCTAACAAAACTGCCTGCTACTGCTTGCAAGAAAAAGGCTTAGAAGAGGTGCTTTGTCTGTGCACATACAAAAAACGCCCACAACAACGCAAAGACACTCGTTTTATGTGTGTGGAATGTGAAACACCACTGTGCATGGAACCATGTTTCAGAGACTTCCACAGGCTGCAGAACTTCTAGAAACATGTCCAGTGACTCTATGTATGTATATATATGATTGAACAATATAAATAACTAATATTTGTTATTGTAAAAATTTGTAAATACATTGTGTAAACAAATTAGTGAAAGAAACTTCATGTGAATATTGTGTAATAAATAGTTAGTGAATATTTGAAATACAGCACTTATATTGGTCTCAGAGGCCATAAAAGTTATTTGCAACAAAAAAAAAAAAACATTCGATCAGAAAACAAGTCCAAGAAAGAAAAAAAAATATTACCAAGTGACCGGCAGTCGGCGATGTTGCCGACACCGGTTCCATTTTTGTCAACTTCAATTCTCTATATCTCGGTGAGTATTAATCGCAAAAAGTATTTTTTAGCCTATTAGATTAAGAAAAAATATATATATTTTTTTTTTTAAATTCATGGACCCTGAGAACGAGATTCGGAGACCCCCCTTGGACCCTGAAAGGGTTAAGAAGACACATTCTCCCCTCTCAGCCCTTTACCAAAGGGCTGGCACTAGAGTTTCTTTGGCCCATGTGGTTATTTACAGTTGAAGCACTAAAAACAATGGAATAATGAAATTATCAATGAACGCTGAGTGACTCACTCGCTGGTAAACAATGGCACACTGACTCTGAATGGAGTGTCGGGCGCTCAGGCCACGCATGCGTCCAGGACGAATTACGATCACCAGCGGATTTACCATCTCCGAACCAATGTTTTTACGAAAAAGTTACTACAGTGGACCCTCACTATTCGAGCACTCCAAAACTCACCCTTTTATGTAAGTTTATTATTGTAAGTGCTTTTATAAGTGTATTTTGGGGTCTGAAATGGACTAATCTAATTACATCATTTCTTATGGGAATAAATTGTTTGGTAACAACACTTGAACAGCATTCTGGAATGAGGGTGAGTTTTGGAGTGTTCAATAGCGAGGGTCTACTGTAACTCCGAATATTACGAACTCCAATGACTACGAACACCGGGGTCACTGTACATTGCTTTAGCTGAATAGTGGTGGTGGCTTCTGCTGCCGCCACCACCACCACTATATGTACGCTTATAATCAGTGGCCCTTATAAACCCAACAACAATAACACTACTGCAGTCCTCTCATACATAATGACATATTTTATTCATTCTAGAGTACATATCATGTTTCTATGTTATTAATATTGTTTATTATGTCATATTAGATGAATTGTGATAGATAAATAACCCATCATATTGAAACGTTTGTCCTGACTCCAAACAATAAACTCGCCTCTTTCTCCTCCTCTCAGTCTTCCATACACCAACAAGAGTTGCCAATAAAGGTAAGTGTGATGTTAAATGTTCATTTATACATGTTATTAGTGCTTTATATTTATTAGTCATTCTTTTCTGTATGAATATATATATTTAATCTCAAAAGAAATATTTTTTTAATACTCCTGGGTGTCTGAAATAGATTAATTGGATTTACATTATTTCTTATGAGGAAAATGGTTTCGGTTTTGACCGATTTCGGTTTTTGCCGGTCTCTCTGGAATGGATTAAACATGAAAACCGAGGGTCCACTGTTATGTATATTAGAGCCGATTTCCTTTATTTTGGTTATTTCAATATACAGTACACTACTGTATAAACATTTAAAAATATACCAGAAATGTTATAAATGGTGCAAAGGTTTTGTCCTGCCTCCAAACAATAAACTCGCCTCCCTCTCTCCTCCTCTCAGTCTTCCATACACCAACAAGAGTCACCAATAAAGGTAAGTGTGATGTTAAACGTTCATTTATACATGTTATTAGTGCTTCATATTAATTAGTCACTCTTTTCTGTATGTAAATATACAGTGGTACCTCGAGTTACGATGGTCCCCAAAATCGCCCTTTTATGTAAGTTTATTTTTTTAAATGCTTTTGTAAGTATATTTTTGGGGGTGTAAAAGGACTAGTCTATTTTACATTATTCCTTATGGGGATAAATTCGTTTGGTAATGGCACTTGAACAGCATTCTCGAACGAAAAAATATCGTAACTCGAGGTACCACTGTATATTTAATATCTAAAGAAATATTTTTTTAATGCACCTGGGTGTCTGAAACGGATTAATTGGATTTACAGCTGAACCCCGAGTTTCGAACGCCTCGACTATCGAACGATTCAAGTTTCGAACACTTTTTTTGAACAAATTTTGTCCCAAGTATAGAACGTGCCCAGTGTTTCAAACCGCGTGTGTACCAGACCTGTCCGCCTGGTGCCTGCCCGCGCAGGCATCGTGAGTCAGTCTAGCTTTGTTTATCCTCCAGTGAACATTACCCTGTATGCTCATCCAAACATTTCACAATTAATTAATTGTGTTTGGAGCTTGTTCAATGGTTGAGGCACTGGTAGAGGCAGTGGTAGTAGAGGCAGTGGTAGTAGTGGCAGTGGTAAGATAAGATTCCTTCGGATTTTTAACCCCGGAGGGTTCACTACCCAGGATAACCCAAGAAAGTCAGTGCGTCATCGAGGACTGTCTGTCTTATTTCCATTGGGGTCCTTAATCTTGTCCCCCAGGATGCGACCCACACCAGTCGATTAACAACCCAGGTACCTATTTGCTGCTAGGTGAACATGACAACAAGTGTAAGGAAACACGTCGAAATGTTTCCACCCGCCGGGAATCGTACCCGGGCACTCGGTGTGTGAAGCGAGAGCTCTAGCCTACCAGGAAGTGGTAGTAAGAGGCAGTGGTAGTAAGAGGCAGTGGTAGTAAGAGGCAGTGGTAGTAAGGGCAGTGGTAGTAAGGGGCAGTGGTAGTAAGAGGCAGTGGTAGTAAGAGGCAGTAATAGTAAGTGACAGTGGTAGTAGAGGCAGTAGTAGCAAGAGGCAGTGGTAGTAAGAGGAAGGGGTAGTAAGAGGCAGTGGTAGTAGAGACAGTGGTAGTAAGAGGCAGTGGTAGTAAGAGGCAGTGGTAGTAAGAGGCAGTGGTAGTAAGAGGCAGTGGTAGTAAGAGGCAGTGGTAGTAGAGGCAGTGGTAGTAGAGGCAGTGGTAGTAAGTGACAGTGGTAGTAAAGGCAGTGGTAGTAAGAGGCAGTGGTAATAAGAGGCAGTGGTAGTAGAGACAGTGGTAATAAGAGGCAGTGGTAGTAGAGGCAGTGGTAGTAAGAGGCAGTGGTAATAGGAGGCAGCAGTAGAAGAGGCAGTGGTAGTAGGAGGCAGCGGTAGAAGAGGCAGTGGTAGTAGAGGCAGTGGTAGTAAGAGGCAGTGGTAGTAGAGGCAGTGGTAATAAAAGGCAGTGGTAGTAGAGGCAGTGGTAATAAGAGGCAGTGGTAGTAGAGACAGTGGTAATAAGAGGCAGTGGTAGTAGAGGCAGTGGTAGTAGAGGCAGTGGTAGTAGAGGCAGTGGTAGTAAGAGGCAGTGGTAGTAAGAGGCAGTGGTACTAGAGGCAGTGGTAGTAAGATGCAGTGGTATTAAGAGGCAGTGGTAGTAAGAGGCAGTGGTAGTAGAGGCAGTGGTAGTAGAGGCAGTGGTAGTAAGAGGCAGTGGTAGTAGAAGCAGTGGTAGTAAGAGGCAGTGGTAGTAGAGGCAGTGGTAGTAGAGGCAGTGGTAGTAAGAGGCAGTGGTAGTAAGAGGCAGTGGTAGTAGAGGCAGTGGTAGAAGAAGTAATGGTAGTAGAGGCAGTGGTAGAAGAGGCAATGGTAGTAGAGGCAGTGGTAGTAGAGGCAGTGGTAGTAGAGGCAGTGGTAGTAAGAAGCAGTGGTAGTACAGGCAGTGGTAGTACAGGCAGTGGTAGTAAGAGGTAGTGGTAGTAAGAGGCAGTGGTAGTAAGAGGCAGCGGCAGTAAGAGGCAGTGGTAGTAAGAGGCAGTGGTGGTAGAGGCAGTGGTAGTAGAGGCAGTGGTAGTAAGAGGCAGTGGTAGAGAGACAGTGGTAGTAAGAGGCAGTGGTAGTAAGAGGCAGTGGTAGTAGAGGCAGTGGTAGTAGAGGCAGTGGTAGTAAGAGGCAGTGGTAGTAGAGGCAGTGGTAGTAGAGGCAGTGGTAGTAGAGACAGTGGTAGTAAGAGGCAGTGGTAGTAAGAGGCAGTGGTAGTAAGAGGCAGTGGTAGTAGAGGCAGTGGTAGTAAAAGGCAGTGGTAGTAAGAGGCAGTGGTAGTAAGAGGCAGTGGTAGTAGAGGCAGTGGTAGTAGAGGCAGTGGTAGTAGAGGCAGTGGTAGTAGAGGCAGTGGTAGTAAGAGGCAGTGGTAGTAGAGGCAGTGGTAGTAAGCGGCAGTGGTATGAGAGGCAGTGGTATTAGAGGCAGTAGTAGTATAGGCAGTGGTAGTAGAAACAGTGGTAGTAAGAGGCAGTGGTAGTAGAGGCAGTGGTAGAGACAGTGGTAGTAAGAGGCAGTGGTAGTAAGAGGCAGTGGTAGTAAGAGGCAGTGGTAGTAGAGGCAGTGGTAGTAGAGGCAGTGGTAGTAGAGGCAGTGGTAGTAAGAGGCAGTTGTAGTAGAGGCAGTGGTAGTAGAGGCAGTGGTAGTAGAGGCAGTGGTAGTAGAGGCAGTGGTAGTAAGAGGCAGTGGTAGTAAGAGGCAGTGGTAGTAGAGGCAGTGGTAGTACAGGCAGTGGTAGTACAGGCAGTGGTAGTAGAGGCAGTGGTAGTACAGGCAGTGGTAGTAGAGGCAGTGGTAGTAAGAGGCAGTGGTATTAGAGGCAGTGGTATTAGAGGCAGTGGTAGTATAGGCAGTGGTAGTAGAGCCAGTGGTAGTAAGAGGCAGTGGTAGTAGAGGCAGTGGTAGAGGCAGTCTTAATGTAGAGTGAGAGGTGAATAAACAAGATTAAATGAATAAACGAGAGAGAATGAGAGTGTAGAAGGTTCGCGAGTTTTATAAACAAACCAGTTGTTGTTGCTGTTGCTGTTACCAGACTGGACAAGAATGAATTCTGTTCACTCCGTAGAGCTCAAAGTGGGCGAAATCGCTGATGCGTAAATGTCATTGCTACAGCTAACTTTGCGAAAGCATAATTCCGTTAGTTTTCAATCAAATTTCATAATTTTGGTGGCATTATGATCGGAAAAAGATTCTCTATCATTTCATAAGAAAAAATAATTTATTTATTTTTTTGAAATTCTGCGACCCTGAGAACGAGATTCGGAGAGGTTCCTGAAACCCAAGAAGGGTTAATGCACCTCAGAGTGATTATTTTTATTATTATCGTTATTAATACGGCATCTTCAAGACTAATAACACTCTTAGTGATTTTAATGTTTTCCTGCACGCCAGCACAGGCATAAGTGTGGAGATTAAAGCAGTTAAGTTCAATGACAAAGTGTAGCATTAAGAGTGTAGCGATTAAGCGATACAAAAAGGACGAAACGAAATTAACTCCTGACAGCATAAGCCGCTCTGCCTATCTTATAATAATAATATTTTATTTCATTGCATGTTTACATCGAGATTTTGAAATTACAATATAGAATTGAAGCATGTAAATGGTGTACGTACACCTGTTCATTTGTACATTATGGTTTTCTTATGAAAGAAGTGATCTAATGCAGTTAGCATTACAAACTCCGTTTTCTCCATACTAACACGTCTGAAGGAGGAAAGGATGGGAAGATATTTTCATAGCTGGAGCAAGAATGCCCGCCACCACCACCAACACGTCCTCCTGCCACCACATTCATAAAGACATACATATTATATTCATTCTAGAGTGAATATCAGGTTTTTATGTTATTAATATTGTTTATTATGTCATATTAGATGAATTGTGATAGATAAATAAGCTGTCGAGTTGATAATAGCGTCAAATTGAAGTATGTACTATTTTGTCATGCCTCCTGACAGCAGGAACGAATTAATTGGATTTACATTATTTCTTATGGGAAATATTGCTTCGAGTTTCAAACATTTCAAATTTAGAACTAGCTCCTGGAACGGATTAAGTTCGAAACTCGGGGTTCCACTCGACATTATTTCTTATGGGGAAAATGGTTTCGGTTTCAGCCGATTTCGGTTTTGGCCGGTCTCTCTGGAACGGATTAAACACAAAAACCGAGGGTCCACTGTAATGTATATTAGCCGATTTCCTCTATTTTGTTTATTTCAATATACGTACAGTACACTACTGTATAATCATTTAAAAATATACCAGAAATGTCATAAATGGTGCAAAGGTGACATTAAAATAATATCAAAGATGGATGACACAAACTCACTAACATTATAGTATGCTCCTCACTTAGCGACGAATTCGTTTAACGACGTGGTCTCAGGAACGGAACTCCGTCGTTAACCCTTTGGGGGTCGACAGGCCTTCTCAGGAAAGTGTTCCTGGGGTCGAAATTTTTGGAAAAAAAAAATTATTTTTCTTATGAAATGATAGAGAATCTTTTCCGATCATAACGCCACCAAAATTATGAAATTTGATCGAAAACTAGCGGAATTATGCTTTCGCGAAGTTAGCGGTAGCCATGACACTTACGCATCGGCGATTTTGCCCACTTTGAGCCCTATTTTCGACAAATTCCAATGTTTCGGTCTCCTAAAACTATAGCTAGTTCGATAGAACACCATTTTTTCTATCGATTGAGTACAAGAAACTGCCTATTTACCAATTTCATCTACCCAAAATAGTGGTCAGAAAATGGCAATTTTCCAATTTCACACAAATTTCAAACGATGCCAATTTCAAAATAGGGTCCACAATAAACAAGGCAGACATTCCTGGCACTAAAATAACATGTTCTCTGTTCATTAGTCACGTCTCCAGGCCCTGTTCCATTACTTTTGCTTTTCATTTTGAATTTTTATTCTCACAAAAAATGGAAGATTTACTGTTATGTATACAACTGCATCATTGTAAAAATGGTACAAATAATATCAGAGCACTTGTGCATGAATATAAGACTCGCCAGTTGATGTGTATTGGAGGCATGGTGTGATTTGTTTACTCTTGAACATCGTCAAAAATCGAACATTTTCGCTACTTTGAGCTCAATTTCAAGGTACTTGTCATTGTCATACCAATCAAAATCATCTTTATTTCTGTAATATATCTTCCATTCTATCAAATGAGACCAAGAAAACGAGAATACATCAATATATACCATACGAAAATCGACTGCAAAGTCGCTGTTTCGAAAAAACGGTCAGTTTTTTCTCTCATTATGCAGTGTTTACTGCAGGTTTTTTTATACTGCGCACACTGACCACACAGACCCATTCTTTCATATGTATGCCTACCAGACGTTTTCTGCTTAAATTGAGGCCGCTAGAATTTGGGCGTACTAGTACGGCACCAACCCCTGCTCGTAAAACGTACTAGTACGGCACCGACCCCAAAGGGTTAAGTGAGTAGAGGCTGTAATCAATATTCCAGCTGTATCATAAAGAAAGCCTTTAGTTTAACTTACCTCATACAGAAATCGCATGCAAGGTATCCATAGGCTGCATTCCATAAAAACTGACAAGACACCAGCGGTCTTTCTTCAAAGATAACTTCTCCAGACTTAAAATCACGAGTAGCAAACAGCCCTTTACCCTGCAAGTATCAATTTATTTATGTCTTATCAATATAAATATCATCTCCACTCACTATTTGACAAAATACTACATATACAAGTAACTGTTTAAAGTTCATAATCTATACCATGTACATTTTACATCTATTAATATTACAGTATAATTTAATTTAAAAAGAATGATTGTGTAATACTGAATTTATGAGATTTTCTGTACAGTATACAGTACAATAAATGAAAAACAAATTTACAGTGGACCCACGAGTTTCGGTCACCTCGGAAATCGAACAATTATGTAAGTTTAATATTGTAAGTGCTTTTGTATGTGTATTTTTGGGGGTCTGAAAGGACTAATCTAATTTACATTTTTCCTTAAGGGAACAAATTTGTTTGGTAATGGCACTTGAACAGCCTTCTGGAATGAATTATGACCGAAACTCGGGGGTCCACTGTATTTGCAAATAAGATTATTTTTTACAAATTCTAATAGCAGTGCAACATTGTACACATTTACAAACTCAAACAAGAACAGCATTCTACATGTAAAAATAATGCATTCTGCAAAAAGCAAAGCATGAATTATATGAGAAAACCTGAATAACCATGTTGGGGAACAATTAACAATGTACTCACAACTGGATCTCCAATTACCCGGACCTCAACCCCAGTGTCCTCACTTTCAACCGTCACTTCCTTAGTTGCCATTTTTACACTTCACAAGGTATTTTCTCTAGGAACACCTAAAATTATAAATGATAAAAAGGTATTTAGCATGTACTCAATTAAGGTTTAACTAACACCTAGGATAACTTAACAAGTTATCCTAAGAGTTGTAATCCTCTTACTTTAAGTGCCAAGTTAGAAATGATTAAACTTAGTGAGCTGACTTTTATGGGTTATCCTAGGTTCTCTACACATATGCTACTATGTATGATAATCTATGTAACTGTATTTGAGTATACCTGAATAAACTTACTTACTTACTAACAAGGTATGTCGATGGCTGAGATAGCGCGAAAGCTTGGTTTGGCTCATCAATCAGTTAGTACAGTTGTGAACAATAAGGAGAAAGTGCTGCAGAAAATTAAAAGTGCTACACCAGTGACCACTAGTAAGTAAGTTTATTCACTGGTATACACAAATACAGTTACATATAGTAGCATATGTGTAGAGAACCTAGGATAACCCAAAAAAGTCAAAGTGACTTATATCTGACATGGAAAAATTTTACACTGCCACTCACCTCTCACACATTCCTATTAATATTTTAAGGTAAGTAACAAGTGCACTGTGTGTGTGTTTTACATTTTACAGGTCTGCCATTACTAATCCGGCAATCAGATATCCGGTTCCATCAGTAATCCGGCACTAATTTCAGCTAGCATAATTTCAAATTTCATCATTATACTGACTCAAATTTCATCATTATACTGACTCAAATTTCATCATTATACTGACTCAAATTTCATCATTATACTGACTCAAATTTCATCATTATACTGACTCAGAAATTGTGCAGATGGTTGTAAATCCACAGCAGCAAGCTAGTGGAGGAGAAAGAAGTGATGAAAATGAGGAAGATGTATCAGAAAGTGTCTCTATTGATAGGTTAATTAAGAGTATTGTAATCTAACCACTCTGTAATCCGGCAAACTCACTAATCTGGCACACTACAGGTTCCAATGATACCGGATTAGTGATGGCCAACCTGTATTGTGTTTTGTAATGCCTAGTTCTATTCCTAACTTGATGCAGTGGACCCCAGAGTTTCGTAAGGTTCTTATTTCGTAAAGATTGTGTTTCGTAAGCTTTTTTCGATTTCGAAAATCGTAAAATGGCTCGTGTTTCGTAACGTATTAGACCTGTCCGCCTGCTCCGCGCCTGCGCAGGACGCAGGACGCCGCCAGTGAAGCGTTGTTTACCATTGAAAGAACATTACCCAGCGTGCTCTTTCAAACATTCACAATTCATTTGGTGTCTTTTTTGGTGGTTTAGTGATTGTCACTTAAATTAAGTCACCATGGGTCCAAAGAAGCTTCCTAGTGGCACCCCTGTGGTAAAGAAAGTGAGGAACACCATCGAACTGAAGAAAGAGATTATAGAAAAATATGAGAGTGGCGTACGTCTGAGTGAGCTTGCCAGGATGTACAAGAAAACCCCATCTACTATCAGCTCTATCCTGGCAAAGAGAAATGAGATCAAGGAAGCTAATGTTGCAAAAGGGGTTGATATGTTAACGAAAAATAGATCGAAAACAGTGGATAAGGTTGAGAAGTTGTTGTTGGTGTGGATCCATGAAAAACAGAGAGCGGGTGATAGTATTTCCATGGCGATAATTTGTGAAAAGGCAAGGAAGTTGCACCCAGATCTTGTCAAGACAATGCCTGGAACCAGTGGTGAGGCGAGTGATTTTAAAGCCAGCAAAGGCTGGTTTGACAGGTTTAAGAAACGTAGTGGCATACACAGTGTTGTGAGACATGGAGAGGCAGCCAGCTCAGACAAAAGTGCAGCTGAAAAATTTGTGCAGGAATTCCAGGGGTTCGTAGAGGCTGAACAATTCCTCCCCCAACAAGTGTTTAACCCTTAAACTGTCCACATGTAGATATACGTTCACGCGCGTAGCTGACCGAACGTACATCTACGTTTTATTTTACATTCGTTCAAATTTAGTGCGATAGGCCTGAGCCGCCTAGACATGAGAGAATGGGTCTGCGCCCTCAGTGTGCGCAGTATTAAAAAAATCGCGGACCACTTAGTACCTTGTAGGAGCACCAGTTCGATTGAGTGCCAGCTAGAGCAAATAGTGTGGCAAACACCAGGGATTCAATGATGTTATGTCGCATTAACACTCCTCTTATAAGAGGAAAGTAAAAATAGGTTAGATAAATACATGAGTGGCTGTGGGTGGGTGTGAGTTGGACCTGACAAGCTTGTGCTACTATGTCTGATGCCATGCTCCTTCCTTCAGAGGATGTGACCTGACTAGGTGGGTCATTGGTCTAAGTTGGGGGGGTGACATGGACCTGCCTTTCATGGGCCAGTAGGCCTGCTGCAGTGTTCCTTCTTTCTTATGTTCTTATGTATTCGGCAGGCTGGCTGGCTTTGGCTGTCTCTCTATCTGTCTATAACTCTATCTGTCCATATCTTTGTCTGTCTATATCTTTGTCTATCTATATCTTTATCTGTCTATATCTTTGTCTGTCTATATCTTTGTCTGTCTATATATCTATTTATATCTATATGTCCTATATCTCTGTCTCTCTCTCACATGTACACAAGTACAGTTCTTATACATAGTGTAAATTACCTAGGATAACCCAAAAATTCCAGGCAAAATGCTATACAATGCTTGTAGATATAATACATAATTATATCTACGTGTGGACAGTTTAAGGGTTAACTGTGATGAAACAGGCCTGTTTTGGAAGAAAATGCCCAACAGGACCTTCATTACTCAGGAGGAAAAGGCACAGCCAGGACACAAGCCTATGAAAGACAGGCTAACTCTTATGATGTGTGCCAATGCCAGTGGTGATTTTAAAGTGAAGCCTTTACTGGTGTATCACTATGAAAATCCCAGACCCTTCAGGAATCACAGTGTTGACAAGAATAATTTGTGTGTGTATTGGAAGGCTAACACCAAGGCATGGGTCACTACGGAGATTTTCAAGGAATGGGTGACTGGAGTGTTTGGCCATAGTGTGAAGAAATACCTCTTGGAAAAGAAATTGCCACTCAAGTGCCTCCTGGTACTGGACAATGCTCCTGCTCACCCTTACAACTTGCAAGAGTGTTTGTCTGACAAGTTTAATTTCATCAGAGTGAAGTTCTTGCCTCCTAACACCACTCCTCTCATCCAGCCCATGGACCAGCAGGTCATTTCCAACTTCAAGAAACTGTACACCAAAGCAGTGTTTGAAAAGTGCTTTGAAGTGACCTCGGACACTGAGTTGACCCTAAGAGAGTTCTGGAAAGATCACTTCAATATTGTGCATTGCATACGCCTTATAGGTAAGGCTTGGGAGGGAGTGACTTCCAGGACTTTGAACTCTGCTTGGAGACCATTATGGCCAGGTTGTGTCCAACAGAGGATTTTGAAGATTTGAGGCTGACCCTGACCCTGACGACCCTGTGCCTGTTGTGGAAGATATTGTGGCATTGGGGAACAGCCTGGGGTTGGAGGTGAGTGGTGAGGATGTGGAAGAGTTGGTTTAGGAGCACAGGGTAGAGCTAACAACTGAAGAGCTGCAAGAGCTTCATCTGGAACAGCAACAGACCACAGCTGAGGTTATTGCTTCAAAGGAGGAGGGTGAGAGACAGAAGGAGGTGCCTTTCTTCAGTGTTTAAAAGGGGATGTGTACAAAGGGAATGAGTTGCAGACATTTGTTGAAAAACACCACCCTGAGAAATTTTTTAAAGGGGCCCTTTTTTGGCACCACTTCAGGGCAGAGCCATGCCCACCGGGAAAATGTTGAAGAGTCGAAACAGAGGACTCTGGACAGTTATTTCCCCCCGGCGGGGGGCTAGGGGGCCCCAAGCTGGTCTTAGTGGGATTAAAAGACCAAAAAAGGGAAAATAACCCGAGAGAGGGACTTGTTACCTGAAGTCCTTTGGGGGGGGTTTTCCCCCTTTCCCAAACCCCAACACCCTGCCCCTGTCAGCAACTCTACCTTCCGGGGTGCCTGCAACTCTTCAATAAAGGAAAATTTTTTATATATTGTTTTATATACATATTGTTTTAATTTAGTATGTGAATTTTTTTTTTGGAACGGTTAATTATTTTCGTACATTTTTTTTATGGGAAATAATGGAAAAAAAATTTTGTAAACTTCGGGGTTAAGTAAAGCCCGGGAAGGGGTTAAATTTAAATTTTTCCCCCGGGGTCCACTGGATATGTTATGTAAACCTTTTTCTAGCATTTACAGGGGGCCCCCCGGTTGTTATCCCAAACTCGAAAAATTTTTTAAAGTAAGGGGGGGCTTTTTTAAGTGTATTTTTTGGGGGGGGAAAAGGACTAGTCTAATTTACATTATTCCTTATGGGAATAAATTCGTTTGGGAAAAGGCACTTGAACAGCATTTGGGGAAAAAAAAAATTACATTTATAAATAGAAAAAAAAAAAAAGGGGGGTTTCCCCCTTTCAGCAATTTCCGCTTTTGGAGGTAGCCTGGAACCTAACCTGCCATAAGTGGGGGGCCCCCCTTTAAAAATATATATACATGTTTTATATATATATATATATACAGTGGTACCCCCCAGTTACCATATTTTTTTTTTTTGAGAATGCTGTTCAAGTGCCATTAAGAAACGAATTTATCCCCATAAGGGGAAAAATGTAAAAAGACAGTCCTTTTTTTCCCCCAAAAAAATACTTTTTTAAAAACATTTAAAAAAAAAAACTTACATAAAAAGGGGGGTGTTGGGGCCATCGTACTTTTTTGGGACCACTGTTTTATACAGTGGTTCCCCGACTTTCGATATTTTTCATTCCCGAAAAAATGTTCAAGTGCCATTACCAAACTAATTTATCTCCATAAGAAATGATGTAAAAAAGACCAGTCCTTTTAAACCCCCCAAAAAATTTTTCTTACAAAAACATTTAAAAAAAAAAAATTACATAAAAGGGAGAGTTTGGGGACCATCGAAATCGGGGGGGCCCCTTTTATATATATATA
>WNWK01038865.1:0-17724 GCA_009830355.1 Cherax destructor
AAGAAGCACGGGGGTATTAGAGGTGTCTGAAGAGTTTTCCATTAACGAGTTAGGGTCAGAACTAGGTGTTGTATCAAGAAGGAGGAAGGGGGTAGGTTCATGGATTAGGGCATCCATGGTTAGGTTACTTCTTTCTTTTTGTTTTTAAGAAAAAAAAAAGAAAAAAAAAATGGGAAAACGTGGAGGAATAGCTCCTAGGAGGAATGAAAGGGGTGTAAATCCCCTTCTGCGCCCAAGAGAACCTCAACACTGCAAATAGTGCAGATGCTGCATGGAACCTGTGCCATACCCTACCCTTCATGCCAGTAAACCAGCAATCCGGGATAGCAACCTCACATCCACAGAGCCACCTCGGCGGACAAAAGAGAGGGCGGCCGGATATCCGCCACAAAGCATACTGCCTTCGGCCACCACCCCTGGAATCCAAAAGGTGGCCTCCAGAGATACACCTGTCGCCAGAAAGATACCCAAGGTCACCCCACGGGAGACCGGAGATGGATTGGGACATCCCCAGGCGATCCAGATTCCACAGCAAACTACACCACCGCCAAGGACCTCAACGGAATGGGATGGACCACGATATCCTTCCCCTACCTAGAAACTAGAATGCCTGTGGAGAGAAGCTCCCAGGGTAAAAATGGGAAGGAAATAAGGGAGGGATGAAGAGGAAGAGGAGGAAATAGAAAAGAGGGAGGATGGGGGAGATGGTATAGGGGAGGGGATTTTGGGGGTAATTAGGTTAGGTCTGAGGAAGAAGACCAAAAGGTCTAATTCCTCAGACCAAGAGCCTCTTCACCACGCCAAGGAGCCCCCCTTGAAGAGGTAGGTAGGTACCTTGGAGTTAGCTGACTGTTGTGGGTGGCATCCTGGGCAGTGTAGCCAAAATAGAACAAGTTCTCTTCTGTAATGAAATAAACACTGATTTTTTCTTGGGCAGGATGAGGATCCCACGGTGTTTTGAACGCACGTTTTGAACCTGTCATGATTAAGTGTGATTGAGTGGGTGACTATAACCCTCCACACACAAGGTGGTGAGTCGTCATGATTACCTCACACGCTGTTACCTGGGTATTGGAAGCCTGTTAGCTGTGTATCTCTCGGTGTATATATACTGGGAGATGTGTATCTTTGTGTATACACAGAGAAGAGTGTGTATATATACACTGGAAAACGTAATAACACAATCGCAAGTCTCTGAACGGGTAAGTCTCACTCGTTCATAGATTTGGTCACGGTATATACCTCGAGAAGTGTAAATCTTTGTATATACACCACAAGGTGTGTATCTGTGTCACCGAGTGTGTATATACATGTATATTTGTGTATATACACAGATATACACAGAATGAACTCCAAAAAGATTATGTATACACAGAATGCAGCCTTCTACACATCCCCTGCGGGTTCTTTCTCCTAATTGAGGGTTTTTTGTGTGTGTAGGGCCCCAACAGCCTTGCATACTTCCCACAGCCTTATGCACATCCCCAATGGGTTCCCACAGCCTTATTTACACCCCAAATGGGTTCCCACAGCCTTATTTACACCCCAAATGGGTTCCCACAGCCTTATTCACACCCCTGGTGGGGTTCTTACAGCCTTATACGCATTACTAGTGGGTTCCTACAGCCTTATCCACACCTCTGGTTGGGTTCGTACAGCCTTATACACACTACTAGTGGGTTCCTACAGCCTTATCCACACCCCCAGCAGCCTGGACCTTGGTGAAGAAGCTGGGTGAGTCAGGAGTCCCGTCACCCAGCTGAAGGATCACCCAGGTGACCGTGAGGAGTGAGAAGCTTCAGGCAAGGTCGACTGAATCACTCCCACAAACACAGACAACATTCGTTCCTTCCCGGTACCCGTGAACAAGCCTTGATGCTGATGTCACCGCTCCTTTAAGAAGGTGCCTTGATCCAACTACTTGATCCAGGGATCAAACCTGATTACCTCCCTTACCCCGGGCGCTGCTTGGCCCCCTACAAGCTTAGCACTTCCCAATAAATAAAGCTGAAATATCACTCGTTGTGTCGTCCATGGCCACTGCTCGATCAGTTCTACGACTCGCAGTATATCCTTGTGTACGTGAGTGTGTTGTTAATGGGGTAATAGAATTATATCCTCACTGGCAGGTCTTAGAGGTGATGTCATTAAGTTATTCGGATAAAAACCAGATCTAGTGATGGAAATCCCAATCCTCTTCACTCCTTACTACAGTAGTAAATTTATTAATAGGTATATATGTGTGTGTAGGCGAAGCCAAGTGTCATGAGCGTTGATCAATGAGAGGACATTCCACGGGAGAGAAAAAAATGAGGAAGAATGGTTGTTTGTGTATTTTGACCTCCAGCTGAGGTCCTCTTCAGCAGAATACCTGCTGAAGTGGACCTCAGCTGGAAATACAGACTATCATTTTTCGTTTTTATGTTCTTTGGGATTTCCTCACATATGTCTGCGTATATACACCGCGGTGTATATCTGTTTATATATACTTAAAAGCTTACTTATTTGTACAGAGGTGTAAAGCTGTGTATATACATTGAGAAATGAATATATCTCAGTGTATATACACAGAGTATACTGCAGTTGCTACGACTGGTGGTGCACATGCAACCTTAATGATCATAACGCAGTCGATAGGTTTTAAACCTAATTATTATTATAATCAAAAGAAGCGCTAAACCACAAGGGTCATACAGGGCAGCAGGGCAGGGCAGGATGCAGGGAGAATGGGTAGTAAGAGGGAGAGAGATGCTCAGTAGGTTATGGAGTGCAGCAGGACAGTGGATAGTGCTGGGGTCGAATAATAGCTCCTGGCTCTTATTTGTGTGTGTGTGTGTGTACTCATCTAGTTGTTTGTACGGGTCGATTCATAGCTCCTGGTCCTTCCTCTTAACTGCCCATGGCCTGGTTTAACCTATGGCCATGCGGGACATCTCATACCTATTGCCGAAGCTGCGCATGGAATATGTGAGAGCATATATAGAACTTAGACGAGCTCTGCTCTGAGGTTACCACTTCAAACAACCTCTCTTCATCTATCTACGTCTATTTTCTAATCAGGCTACCAACGTCATTTCTATGTTTTTCCAACACAAGTTCAAATTTTATTTTTCATAGTTTAAGTTAAACTGGGTTAAATTAGTTTATTCTAAGCTAGTCTCCATTAAGCTGGGTTAGGTTAAGTTTATTCTAAGCTAGTCTCCATTAAGCTGGGTTAGGTTAAGTTTATTCTAAGCTAGTCTCCGTTAAGCTGGGTTAGGTTAAGTTTATTCTAAGCTAGTCTCCGTTAAGCTGGGTTAGGTTAAGTATATTCTAAGCTAGTCTCCGTTAAGCTGGGTTAGGTTAAGTTTATTCTAAGCTAGTCTCCGTTAAGCTGGGTTAGGTTAAGTTTATTCTAAGCTAGTCTCCATTAAGCTGGGTTAGGTTAAGTTTATTCTAAGCTAGTCTCCGTTAAGCTGGGTTAGGTTAGGCTATTTTAAGCTAGATAGGGCCAGGTTGGGCTAGCATGGCTAGGCTGGGCTAGGTTGGGCTAGCATGGGCTAGGTTGGGCTAGCATGGGCTAGGCTGACTAGCATGAGCTAGGTTGGGCTACATATGAAATATCAAATAAATTAAATAAAGAAATATTCCAGAGATAAATTTGAAAGATGATGTTACAGTTCTGGAGGTAGGAAGTACAGTGCCTGTACTCTGAAGGATGGGTGAGGATGTTACAGTTCTGGAGGTGGGAAGTACAGTACCTACACTCTGAAGGATGAGTGAGGATGTTACAGTTCTGGAGGTGGGAAGTACAGTGCCTGTACTCTGAAGGATGAGTGAGGATGTTACAGTTCTGGAGGTGGGAAGTACAGTGCCTGTACTCTGAAGGATGGTGAGATGTTACAGTTCTGAGGTGGAAGTACAGTGCCTGTACTCTGAAGGATGGGTGAGGATGTTACAGTTCTGGAGGTGGGAAGTACAGTGCCTGTACTCTGAAGGATGAGTGAGGATGTTACAGTTCTGGAGTTGGGAAGTACAGTGCCTGTACTCTGAAGGATGGGTGAGGATGTTACAGTTCTGGAGGTGGGAAGTACAGTGCCTGTACTCTGAAGGATGGGTGAGGATGTTACAGTTCTGGATGTGGGAAGTACAGTGCCTGTACTCTGAAGGATGAGTGAGGATGTTACAGGTCTGGAGGTGGGAAGTACAGTGCCTGTACTCTGAAGGATGGGTGAGGATGTTACAGTTCTGGAGGTGGGAAGTACAGTGCCTGTACTCTGAAGGATGAGTCAGGGTGTTACAGTTCTGGAGGTGGGAAGTACAGTATCTACACTCTGAATGATGAGTGAGGATGTTACAGTTCTGGAGGTGGGAAGTACAGTGCCTGCACTCTGAAGGATGGGTGAGGATGTTACAGTTCTGGAGGTGGGAAGTACAGTGTCTGTACTCTGAAGGATGAGTGAGGATGTTACAGTTCTGGAGGTGGGAAGTACAGTGCCTGTACTCTGAAGGATGGGTGAGGATGTTACAGTTCTGGAGGTGGGAAGTACAGTGCCTGTACTCTGAAGGATGAGTCAGGGTGTTACAGTTCTGGAGGTGGGAAGTACAGTATCTACACTCTGAAGGATGAGTGAGGATGTTACAGTTCTGGAGGTGGGAAGTACAGTATCTACACTCTGAAGGATGAGTGAGGATGTTACAGTTCTGGAGGTGGGAAGTACAGTGCCTGCACTCTGAAGGATGAGTGAGGATGTTACAGTTCTGGAGGTGGGAAGTACAGTGTCTGTACTCTGAAGGATGAGTGAGGATGTTACAGTTCTGGAGGAGGGAAGTACAGTACCTGCACTCTGAAGGATGGGTGAGGATGTTACAGTTCTGGAGGTGGGAAGTACAGTGCCTGTACTCTGAAGGATGAGTGAGGATGTTACAGTTCTGGAGGTGGGAAGTACAGTACCTACACTCTGAAGGATGAGTGAGGATGTTACAGTTCTGGAGGTGGGAAGTACAGTACCTACACTCTGAAGGATGAGTGAGGATGTTACAGTTCTGGAGGTGGGAAGTACAGTGCCTGTACTCTGAAGGATGGGTGAGGATGTTACAGTTCTGGAGGTGGGAAGTACAGTGCCTGCACTCTGAAGGATGGGTGAGGATGTTAGTTCTGGATGTGGGAAGTACAGTGCCTGTACTCTGAAGGATGAATGAGGATGTTACAGTTCAGGAGGTGGGAAGTACAGTGCCTGTATATACCAAGAATAACACTGGTGCTAGGACTGACCCCTGCGGTACGCCGCTCGTCACAGGCGCCCACTGTGATACCTCATCACGTACAATTCCTGAAGGATGGGTGAGGATGTTACAGTTCTGGAGGTGGGAAGTACAGTACCTACACTCTGAAGGATGAGTGAGGATGTTACAGTTCTGAGGTGGGAAGTACAGTCTGTACTCTGAAGGATGGTGAGATGTTACAGTTCTAGGTGAAGTACGTGCTACTCTGAAGGATGAGTGAGGATGTTACAGTTCTGGAGGTGGGAAGTACAGTGTCTGTACTCTGAAGGATGAGTGAGGATGTTACAGTTCTGGAGGAGGGAAGTACAGTACCTGCACTCTGAAGGATGGGTGAGGATGTTATAGTTCTGGAGGTGGGAAGTACAGTGCCTGTACTCTGAAGGATGGGTGAGGATGTTACAGTTCTGGAGGTGGGAAGTACAGTGCCTGTACTCTGAAGGATGGGTGAGGATGTTACAGTTCTGGAGGTGGGAAGTACAGTGCCTGCACTCTGAAGGATGGGTGAGGATGTTACAGTTCTGGAGGTGGGAAGTACAGTGCCTGCACTCTGAAGGATGGGTGAGGATGTTAGTTCTTTATGTGGGAAGTACAGTGCCTGTACTCTGAAGGATGGGTGAGGATGTTACAGTTCTGGAGGTGGGAAGTACAGTACCTGCACGCTGAAGGATGGGTGAGGATGTTACAGTTCTGGAGGTGGGAAGTACAGTACCTGCACTCTGAAGGATGGGTGAGGATGTTACAGTTCTGGAGGTGGGAAGTACAGTACCTACACTCTGAAGGATGAGTGAGGATGTTACAGTTCTGGAGGTGGGAAGTACAGTACCTGCACTCTGAAGGATGAGTGAGGATGTTACAGTTCTGGAGGTGGGAAGTACAGTGCCAGTACTCTGAAGGATGGGTGAGGATGTTACAGTTCTGGAGGTGGGAAGTGGGAAGTACAGTACCTGCACTCTGAAGGATTAGTGAGGATGTTACAGTTCTGGAGGTGGGAAGTACAGTGCCTGCACTCTGAAGGATGGGTGAGGATGTTACAATTCTGGAGGTGGGAAGTACAGTACCTGTACTCTGAAGGATGGGTGAGGATTCAGTTGCTGGTAAGACGGCTACTGAATGAATGATAGTGATTGTTTCCTTTTATGGGTCAACCTGTCTTGGTAAGAGACGGTCGAATGTATACATGTATCCGCGTGTGTGTGTATGTATGTATGTATGTGTGTGTGTGTGTACTCACCTATTTGTACTCACCTATTTGTGGTTGAAGAAGTCAATTCATAGCTCCTGGCCCCACCTCTTCACTGATTGCTACTAGGTCCTCTCTTTCCCTGCTCCATGAGCTTTATCAAACCTCGTCTTAAAACTATGTATGGTTCCTGCCTCCACTACGTCACTTTCTAGGCTATTCCACTTCCTGACAACTCTGTGACTGAAGAAATACTTCCTAACATCCCTTTGACTCATAGAAGTCTTCAACTTCCAATTGTGACCCCTTGTTTCTGTGTCCCCTCTCTGGAACATCTTGTCTCTGTCCACCTTATCTATTCCTCGCAGTATTTTATATGTCGTTATCATGTCTCCCCTAACCCTCCTTTCCTCTAGTGTCGTCAGGCCGATTTCCCTTAACCTTTCTTCGTAGGACAATCCCCTTAGCTCTGGGACTAGCCTTGTTGCAAACCTTTGCATTTTCTCTAATTTCTTGATGTGCTTGACCAGGTGTGGGTTCCAAACTGGTGCTGCATACTCCAGTATGGGCCTGACGTATATGTGTGTGTGTGTGTGTGTGTGTCTGTAGACACCTCCGGAAAAAATCGCAATAAACGATACTAACTAAATCCAGTACCGCCTACCCTCACTACTACCCTCCAACCCACCAACCCACCCTCTTCCACTCCCACTTAAACAGGAAAAAACGCTACAAGTGTCCCCATAACCTTGTATCGTGTGTACAAAACTGCTCACAAGGAAATAGAGCTGGGATGAAATCATCCGTTCCTAGACTTCTGTACCTTGACGCTGCTGTGACCTCTGACCTCTGTAGTGGCGTGAGAATATAACCAGCCGAGGTCAACACAGCTGGTAGGAAGCACTGGGAGTCAGCAGAGAAACGGGGAGAAAGTATGGAGAAAGAAAGAGGCGAAGAAAGTAGAAAAACGACAAATTAAGCATCCGGACGAGAATAGAGATTAGGAAGTAAATATATAGAACAGATTGAACAGGGAACGAAGAAGAGAATAAATGGTGGAAAGGATAGGAAGAGATGACTAGGATAGAATGATGCGAAGATTGAAGATGAGATGGAAGAGAAAGAACTGCAGAAACATAAGAAATGAAAGAGAAGACGTATGTGAGAAGTATGAAAAAAATTGCTTATTGTATTTTGGAACTAATTACCGAGGTTCTAACAGTTCATAGGTAATTACCTATTCCTAATTACTGTATCTATTTTCCTCCAACCCTCCTTAATATGAGGGTGCTGGTAGAATAGTGAAGAATTGGGACAACGTTTTTCCCTATGTATTGCTCTATCTAGCCATGTTTTGCCTTGTGTACTGCCTTAAACACGTTCCGCTGTGTAGAAGGGATATTCGTATTTAACCCGACAAATGAAACAATTCTACTAAGCACATAGGTCAGTGCAAAGGGACCAAGACTGTTCATCCCCTCCTTTCTTACATAAGGTAATTACCAACAGATCCCTAGCTGTCTTCACACAGGAACTTAATAAGTACGACTTGGTTCCTGATTAGCCAGGCTGTGGTGCCTACGTTAGTTGACAGCCTGATAGATCAGGCAATCAGCCAACAGACCTGGTCTGGCACCAGGCCACAGCCTGCCTCATCTGACTCCTGGTTCTCATATTTTGAACTGAAAATATGTGTACCCTGTATGTGACAGTCGTGAAGGCGAGATAAGAGATGTTGGAGACATGATACGCTGGTATCTGCCTCTATTTGATTACATCACTTGACCTTGATTTACCCGTCAAGGGGAACACAATACACAACCCGTACATAGAGAGGCGCTAACGACGTTTCGGTCCGACATGGACCATTTACAAGTCACACTAACACACGAGAGGGAGGGAGCCAGTACTTATAGAGACAGGGACGGGGTAAAGAAGGGAAGAAACGTTTCGTCGGCACATTTCGCCCGCTCATCAGGCTGCTTACCTCTCATTCATCGTGTGGTCCCTACGGGCTTAGCGCCTCTTGTTTGTAATAATTGTGTTCACGGTATTGCCATTCCTGGAACAAGATGACAGAATGTCTTGAAACTCGATTTTTCTGAATCTGAGAGAGAAAAAGTTTTCTTTCAGAAACACAAAGACTCGATATTTCAAGAGGCACTAAACCCGTGTTTACCTGAAGAGAGTTCCAGGCCACCGCGCTGTATAACCCTTGTGGTTTAGCGCTTCTTTTGATTATAATAATAATGTGACCAGGCCTCATGTTGGATCAGAGCCTGATCAACCAGGCTGTTACTGCTGGCAGCCCAACGTACGAACCACAGCCTGGCTGATCAGGTACAGACTTTAGGTGCCTGTCCAGTGCCTGCTTGAAGACAGCCAGGGGTTTGTTGGTGATCCCCCTGATGTATGCTGGGAGGCAGTTGAACAGTCTTGGGCCCCTGACACTTATTGTGTTGTCCCTCAACGTGCTAGTGGCACCCCTGCTTTTCATTGGGGGGATGTTACATCGCCTGCCGAGTCTTTTGCTTTCATAGGGAGTGACCCTCGTGTGCAAGTTTGGTACTAATCCCTCGAGAATTTTCCACGTGTATATAATAATGTATCTCTCCCGCCTGCGTTCTAGGGAGTACAGGTTTAGGAACTTCAAGCGTTCCCAGTAATTGAGGTGGTCTATCGCAGTTATGTGTGCCGTGAAGGTTCTCTGCACATTTTCTAGGTCAGCAATTTCACCTGCCTTGAAAGGTGGTTAGTGTGCAGCAATATTCCAGCCTAGAGAGAACAAGCGACCTGAAAAGTGTCAACATGGGGTCACTTAGTGCAAGGAGTGCTGGAGGCTCGATCCTTTGTCCTCTGGTCGCGTCCTGGTCTCTGACCACTCAGGCTGATGGTCACTGTGCATACATCAAGACTACACACACACACACACACACATAGGAAGTGAAATAGTCTAGCAAGTGATGTAGTGGAGGCAGGAACCATACATAGCTTTAAGACGAGGTATGATAAAGCTCATGGAGCTGGGAGACAGGGGACCCAGTAGCGATCAGTGAATTATTATTATTATTATTATTATTATTATTATTATATAAAGAAGCGCTAAACCACAGGGGTCAGCGATCAGTGAAGAGGCAGGGCCAGGAGCTGAGTATCGACCCCTGCAACCACAATTAGGTGAGCACACACACACACAGAGTTGTCAGGAAGTGGAATAGTCTGGCAAGTGATGTAGTGGAGGCAGGAACAATACATAGCTTTAAGACGAGGTATGATAAAGCTCATGGAACAGGGAGAGAGAGGACCTAGTAGCGGTCAGTGAAGAGGCGGGGCCAGGAGCTGAGTTTCACAAATAAGCGAGTACACACACACACACAGATACAAGCGCTCCACATGCACTACTAAATATAATTCGCCAGCATTTACATATCCTTGTCGGAGGTTAGAATATTACAGAATAGAATTAGGCAAGAGCCGCCCGGTCGCTGGTTAGCTAGTCTGTCTACTAGAATGGTGGAGCAGCATCAAACAGCGGGGGACCCAGGAGGAACCCCTGCCTCTGAATACCACTCCTGTATATTACTGCATTCATTGGAATCGCTAAACCTGTAGGGGTCGTACAACGCACTGGAGGGGAGTTTTGGGGGGATTTGATTCTAGGAACGGGAGGTCAGATCTAGTTAATTGGGTTTCAGATGGTGGTTCTTTGTGCTTAGTGGCTCTTCATCCGAGGAGATGGAGCTACCCTCCTCTGCCTTGGATCAAACTTGATTACTTCTTACCCAGCCAATGTATATTTAATATTTATATAAATTTGACACTTGAATGTTGATGTTTATGGTACGTGTTTATTAATGTTACGTGAATGTTTATTTGGTACGTGAATGTTTATTAATGGTACGTGAATGTTTATTAATGGTACTTGATGTTTATTAATGCTACGTGAATGTTAGTCATTTCGTTCCATTAACTCAGCCAGTTAGATACGTTCCGTTAACAATAAAGGGGTGGGTGGAATAAATGGGTGGGAGAAGTAAAGGGGTGGGTGGAATAAAGGGGTGGGAGAAATAAAGGGGTGGGTGGAATAAAGGGGTAGAAGAAATAAAGCTGTGGGAGAAATAAAGAGGTGGGTGAAATAAAGGAACGAGTGGAATAAAGGGGCACTAGGAGCTATGTTAAAGGGGTGAATGAAAATAAAAGTTATCAATAAAATTATTTTTTACTATATAAAATTTCCATACACATTTTATTGCTATTTTCCCTTGATTAATAAATATAAAACTTTCTCTCAATATAAAAAGGAATTTTAAGATAAATTCCACAATACCAAAATAATCAAGAATTCGTTTATAAATCGATGTTTTTAATATAGCAATTTGTTGAAATATTTGATAAATCGTTCATTATAATGAACATAAATTCTATTCAACGTTAAATTAAAAACTTTTTTTTTTTTGACAGTTAAATTCCCTGATATTAAGCTCCGGATATTATATAATATTTCAGCTTAGTATATCAAGAGGCTACTGTAACATCCTGTAATCTTGAAATTAAATTACAGTTTATTGTCGGCAATAGTGAAGATGTGTAAATAACCTACACGTAACAGATAATTTATGACGACGTTTCGGTCCGTTTTGCACCATTAATTAGGTACCCACTAACACACAAAGGTTAGGGAGCCAGGTACGGGAGCAGGTACGGGAGTAGTGAAGACAAGGCATACGTTTCAGAACAAGATTTAATCTGGACAATGTTTCGCTCAGTATATGCCTCGATATGAGCTCTGCATAGAGCGAAACGTAGCCTTCAGATCTCTTCATGTTTGTTCAGTCAGTATTTATTAGCAAGAATGATAATTGAGTTCATAAGAGGCACCAAGATGTCGAGTCAAGCCTAGGGCCTATCCTGTGTGATGATGTTGAGTCTAGCCTAGGGCCTATCCTGTGTGATGATGTTGAGTCTAGCCTAGGGCCTATCCTGTGTGATGATGTTGAGTCTAGCCTAGGGCCTATCCTGTGTGATGATGTTGAGTCTAGCCTAGGGCCTATCCTGTGTGATGATGTTGAGTCTAGCCTAGGGCCTATCCTGTGTGATGATGTTGAGTCTAGCCTAGGACCTATCCTGTGTGATGATGTTGAGTCTAGCCTAGGGCCTATCCTGTGTGAGGATGTCGAGTCTAGCCTAGGGCCTATCCTGTGTGAGGATGTCGAGTCTAGCCTAGGACCTATCCTGTGTGAGGATGTCGAGTCTAGCCTAGGGCCTATCCTGTGTGAGGATGTCGAGTCTAGCCTAGGGCCTATCCTGTGTGAGGATGTCGAGTCTAGCCTAGGACCTATCCTGTGTGAGGATGTCGAGTCTAGCCTAGGACCTATCCTGTGTGAGGATGTTGAGTCTAGCCTAGGGCTTATCCTGTGTGAGGATGTCGAGTCTAGCCTAGGGCCTATCCTGTGTGAGGATGTCGAGTCTAGCCTAGGGCCTATCCTGTGTGAGGATGTCGAGTCTAGCCTAGGGCCTATCCTGTGTGAGGATGTCGAGTCTAGCCTAGGGCCTATCCTGTGTGAGGATGTCGAGTCTAGCCTAGGGCCTATCCTGTGTGAGGATGTCGAGTCTAGCCTAGGGCCTATCCTGTGTGAGGATGTCGAGTCTAGCCTAGGGCCTATCCTGTGTGAGGATGTTGAGTCTAGCCTAGGGCCTATCCTGTGTGAGGATGTCGAGTCTAGCCTAGGACCTATCCTGTGTGAGGATGTCGAGTCTAGCCTAGGGCCTATCCTGTGTGAGGATGTCGAGTCTAGCCTAGGGCCTATCCTGTGTGAGGATGTTGAGTCTAGCCTAGGGCTTATCCTGTGTGAGGATGTCGAGTCTAGCCTAGGACCTATCCTGTGTGAGGATGTCGAGTCTAACCTAGGGCCTATCCTGTGTGAGGATGTCGAGTCTAGCCTAGGGCCTATCCTGTGTGAGGATGTCGAGTCTAACCTAGGGCCTATTCTGTATGAGGATGTCGAGTCTAGCCTAGGGCCTATCCTGTGTGCACTCTTTCTAACCACCGCGGCGCTGACGGATCTACTAGAACCGGATTCATTTTCTGTGACGTCACGAGGCGTTTTGTGTACGTTTTTGACGATCCGGATTACTCAGGCTATTGTTCCCTCACGTAACTGCAGTTAAAGTGAAATCTTGACAGGTGGTACTTAACAAATGTTTTTTTTTTTTTTTAACAAAAGTTATGCTTTTCCAAGGAGGGAGAAAAAAAAATTATTTATTGAAAGCCTCGAGTTGTTATAAATATAAAGTTTACGTAGTAATTACTGAAGGCGGAGATAGAAGAACTGTTATTAGATCCAGTTGGTTACTGTCTCTTGGTTTTGTGAGAAGAATATTATGTTGTGCTTATATATATATATATATATATATATATATATATATATATATATATATATATATATATATATATATAAATAATGTGTGTGTGTGTGTGTGTGTGTGTGTGTGTGTGTGTGTGACTTCACGAAAGCACTTGGAAATTTACTATTTCTTTCACAGTGGTTGTTCGTATATACAATTTATGCATAATTATATAACACAGACCATCTCACGCCAAAAAAGGAAACAGTCACCATCATTCATTCAATAGCTGTGTCTGTCATACGTGTGCAGATGTCATAATTCGAATGACCCTTCTCTGACCTGCAGCATCCTTATCCATCCTTCAGAGTGCAGGCACTATACTCCTCACCTCCAGGACTCAGATTAACCACTTACCCTGAATACCTTCATGAATGTTACCTTGCTCAAACTTCAACATTATTATTATTATTATAATCAAATAGAAGCGCTAAACCACAGGGGTTATACAGCGCTGCAGGTTTCAAACTTCAACAGCACTTCAAATCCTTAAAACAACTAGTGTCCACTTATGCCGATATAACAAGAACACACAAAACTGTTGGATGCTCAAGCCCCTACCACTTAAAACCTTTACACCCTACCTCCAATCATTCCTTTGACAACCCTCCCCCTCTTCTGAGTTTATATCCATTTTTTTATCCTATTTTGCTCCATCCTCTCTAAATGTCTGAACTGCCTCATCAACAATAAAACATTTAAACACAAAACCGCCACAATGTATTAGCAAGCCAGGAAACGTATCTTCCGGTGGTTGGACCTTGGTTACTCCTGCCTATTTACCAAGACTCATTTATTCGAAATTGCTTCTATAACTATATTTTATTGGAAAAATTAGGTCAAATTATATTTTATTTGAAGTAGTGAGCCTTAACACTTTTTTTCAGTGATTTATATGCATATTTTATCTAAAAATTTAAGTATGTTAGACCAAAGAATTCTTAATGCTACGTTTTTAGTCTATGGTGAAAAAAGTAGCAAGAGAACAAGTGACTACCAACAGCTTGAGGAAGATGAACACTAGACGTTTCACTCCATGGACATTTCGCCCACACTGAGACTTTCATCAAGTCATTAACAGTGAGTTGATGAAGTCAGAGATGTGATTAAAGTCCAAAGCACATGAACCAAGCATAATAATGAGTGAGCCGGAGATAGAGGAGCTCCAGCAGTGCTACGGATCACAGCTCTATACAAAGCTTCATTGTGACACACGGAGCTTAAACGGAACTTCAGGGATGAAACGAATCAGCGCCGTATATAGCAGACCAGTTGTGTCACACCGGGTGTAAATGGCCTTTGTTATTGTGACATCAGGACACACAGCCAGCTGCCACATGAATAAGAAAACTGTGGATGCCTTCGTGGGAGACTGTGTGTGTGTTGCTATTTGTGGCTGCGGGAGTCGATTCTCAGCTTCTGGCCCCGTTTCTTCGCTAACTGCTACTTAGGTCACCCTTGTCTTGCAAAGCCCTATTAGACATCTTTTTTAAGGATATGTATGGATCCTGATTCTACCATTAACACGCTTACACGCGCCTTCTGGATACTCAAAGTTCGTTGATTAGTTTTTAAAAACAATTTACTACACGAGGGTCATTAAGACTGCATGTCACCTGTGCACCACCAGTCACTACACGAGGGCCATTAAGGCTGCATGTCACCTGTGCACCACCAGTCACTACACGAGGGCCATTAAGGCTGCATGTCACCTGTGCACCACCAGTCACTACACGAGGGCCATTAAGGCTGCATGTCACCTGTACACCACCAGTCACTACACGAGGGCCATTAAGGCTGCATGTCACCTGTGCACCACCAGTCACTACACGAGGGCCATTAAGGCTGCATGTCACCTGTGCACCACCACTCAAGAATACCTCAATCCATAATTTAGGGATTTATCTTGTTTAAATATTACGATATACACGTCTTCGTGTATACATGGAGAGGTATACAATAAGATCACAGTAAACAGGTGAAATCACAGTATGCAAAATAACCACAGAGAAAAAATAGTGAAATACCAAGTTCTTTTGAAATTGTTCACATCATCAGTGAATGACAGTGAGAGAAATCACGAAAATACTTGAAATTTCCCCCATTTTTCACTGCAGTTATTTTGAACAGAGGTGAATTTTGCGTATGTTAATTAGAATATGTACTAAAGTACCAGGATGTTCATATCTCTTAAGTTCATCTTAAAAGTGATTTCTGATTATAAAAATGGGTGTACACGTGTGCCCATAAGATGGACTCGTAAAACAGTTACCTGGTTAATAAAAGAACTATATAGCTTATGAGGGTTGTTAACTACCTCGTCAACTGAGACAGTAAACGAGTATTGAGGTAATCGAGGCTTTGATTAACGACCACAGCTGACTATCTGAAGGCTCGTTCACCATCTTCGTTAAGTCTCAACCAACCGAGTTACGATAAAACGTAGTAACTGGATGTACACACCAAGAGAGGAAGATTGTAGTCAGCAGGATTCGAACCCACTACAGGAAGTCTGTCAAGGTTCCCAAAGTGATGCTCTTCACCACTCGCCCACAGACATCTCGGGTGAAGTGTGTCACTTGGGAATCTTGCCAGTCTTTCTGTAGTGGGTTCGAATCCTGCTGACTAATCTTCTCTTATATATATATATATATATATATATATATATATATATATATATATATATATATATATATATATATATATATATATATATGGGATAAACGTTTATTAGTATATATTTTTCATCATACATACACACAGTTTCGTCCTAATCTAAAAGGTCAAAAGATCCTTGATGTAAATGTACAAAAAAGTCTATATATACTAAAAGTATATTCACTTAAACAATATACATTAACAGAGAAGAAATCTCTTGGAAAAAACATGAATAAATTATCAAGATAGTGTTTATAGTTTGCTCTGCTAGAAGCATATTTAAAGAAAAAATAAAATTGTGTGATTTGTGTCTGATTGTTTTTGGAAAGGACGGTATTGTGTGGGTGAGTATTGTGTAAGGGGGCGGAATTGTTGGTAGTTTGTTGCAGGTATTGTGCAGATGTATTGTGGTTTTTAAAAACACGTGTAGGCAAATAATAGGACAGTTTGGAAACGTTTCGATCCTGAGGCTGAATTGTGTGTGAGAGAGAGATAGAGGGGGGGAGGGAGAGAAAGAGGGAGAATCAATCATTGGAAGACAGACCCGAACTGTGAGTGCGATGTGCTCACTTCTCCCCCAATCACTCAATGTCAGGTGTTGGTGGTGGTAGTAATGTTGGTGGTGGTAGTAATGTTGGTGGTGATGTAGGGTAGTGGTGGTAGCTTGTTCAAATTTGCTTTTCCTCCCTTGTTTTCTAGCCTCTTGTAAAACATTCATCCCAGTTTTAGGGAAGCCTGCGTCTGTTGCGTCATGTACGTTTCATGTGTCTCTTGCTTTACCAGTCCTTTGCGTCACTTGCGTATATTCATGCTTCTTCCTGCCCTGTGGTACGGAAGATCCAGGAGTGATGATGTAGTCTCCACGAGCATCACGAATATGTGAAGTTATATCGGTGTCTGGACTACAATGGAGTCCGGGTAATGAACGGGCTTCAGGATCCAACAGTTTTGTGTGAACTTGTTATATCGGCGCGAGTGGAGACTAGTTGGTTTAATGATTTGATGTGCTGTTGGAGTGTGAGCAAGGTAATCTTTATGAAGGTATTCAGGGTAAGTGGTTAGTCTGAGTCCTGGAGGTGAGGAGTACAGTGCCTGCACTCTGAAGGATGGATGAGAATGTTACAGGTCAGAGAAGGGTCATTCGAATTATGACATCTGCACACGTATGACAGAGACAGCTATTGAATGAATGATGGTGACTGTTTCCTTTTATAGTTCATCTTTCCTTGGTGTGAGATAGCCTGTAGGGTAATTTATATATATATATATATATATATATATATATATATATATATATATATATATATATCAGGTTCAGTTCGACCTCTACGGCAATTTGCACTGTGTGAGCACTGCAGTAGTCCTACTGGCCTATGCTAGGTAGGTTCAAGTCTTACACCCACTTAAGAAGGAACACAGCTGTGTCGGTGTCATTTCCTTGAAAGGAAATACCCCTCACGCTGTTTCCTGTGCTTCACGCAGATACTACAACTATATTCATCGTACACTGCCGGAGGAAGGGCAGATGCCAGCACACGACTGCTGAGAAAAAAAAAGAGAGAGAGAGAGAAAAAAAACGTACACCAGTCCCAGTCACTTCAGCTGATTGCTACACTCTAGACTGGTTCTACTCATGACTGATAGTTATCGATTTTGCTAGTAAATCTTGTGAAAATAATTTAACTGACAGTTGTAACTGAAATTATACTTACCGTGACTCCTGGAGACGTCTGGAGCACAGAACAGACTAGTGGAACTCCCGATGCTTGAAGCTGCGACCGTAGCATTTGATGGTGGGCGATATGTAGCGAGGGTGGACTGCTAGCTCGCCCGCTACTCCAAAACTAACGAATATATATATATATATATATATATATATATATATATATATATTTATATATATATATATATATATATATATATATATATATATATATATACTGTCTAAATGGACCTCATTATAAATTTGCACTGTGTGAGCACTGCAGTAGTCCCCAATTGCCTATGCTAGGTGGTTCAAGTCTTACACTCCACTTAAGAAGGAACACAGCTGTGTCGGGTGCTAGCCTTGAAAGGAACACCCCTCACGCTGTTTCCAGGCTCACGCAGATATCACAACCCTATATTCATCAGCACTCACTGCTTGGAGAAAGGAGATACAACACGACTGCTGAGAGAGAGAGAGAGAGAGAGAGAGAGAGAGAGAGAGAGAGAGA
>WNWK01038866.1:0-17724 GCA_009830355.1 Cherax destructor
CTCAAAAACTATTTCTAGTATTGTTATTATACTAGTATAGATCAACATACAAATTTGAAATAAATTCTACAATAGATTAAACTAACCAATTTCTCTTGTATTGTCTTTAAATAGTTTTATAACCCATTTAATAATTTAAATAATATAGAACTAGAATAAACTCAATCAATTTCTTTAGCATTAAGTACTGTAATAAGTCCTAGAATAAATCCGCCAGCCATGGCATGCCAGTGGCTCTCCTTGCATTACAGTTTTATAATTGTATTATATTTGTAACTACCAATAACATTGTACACTTGTAACATGCATTGAAATAAAAATTATTATTATTATTATTAATAAGACAAAGATCACAACAACCAGGAGGATGACAGGGTGGGTATTAAGAACTTTCAAAACAAGAGAAATAATGGCTGTCTTCAACAAGGTACTGGACAGGCACCTAAATTCAGTACATGACCACCCGGGGCTGTGGTTCGTACGTCGGGTTGCGTGCGGCCAGCAGTAACAGCCTGGTCGATCAGGCCCTGATCCACCATGAGGCCTGGTCACAGACTGGGTTTCGGGCCCAGTCTGTGACTGAGCCCGAAACCCTCTCCAGGTATACCTAACACCTCACCCACTCAACACCAAAGCACCTAACACCTCACCCACTCAACACCAGAGCACCTAATACCTCACCCACTCAACACCTCAGCACCTACCACCTCACGCACTCAACACCTGAGCACCTAACTCCTGAGCACCTAACACTTGAGATCCTAACACCTGACACTCAACAAGACAGATGGAGCCATGATCATGTCTGGCGTCTTGCCGCCTTAATACACTACATTTTATTGCTCAAAGTTTCTCTACATATCATGTAGCACATGAATGTTGTATTATAATCAAGGCAGGTGTCACTCACCTGTTAGAGAGGAGAAACAACACAACAAGTGGTGACCAGAGTCAACTTTCTGGTGTTGTTGTTGTTGGGGTTTTATAGGGCCACTGACAGCATACGCCGTATCAAGCCCTGCCGTCCAACGCTCTTAGAAGGAACCTCGACCAAAGTGGAAGGATGTTAGACTAATAACTGCGTATTATATGTCCTTAATGCGCCCTGAAGCCAGCAAGAATGTGCAGGTATAGGCCAATATTTCCTGACGGTCTGGAGGATCAAACCCCTCCCCATTAAAAAGGAAAGGTAGGGTTAAAGATTGCACCCCAAACATGTGCAAGGCCGCACGGAAAACAGTCCGTGCAGAGTGATAACGTGGACACCACAGTAGGAAGTGTTCCACCGTCTCAGGCTGTGAGGGACACCACGGGCAGTACGCAGAGTCCGTCATTCGAAAGCGGTGTAGATGAGCCGCCATTCGTGAGTGCCCAACCCGGAGGCGAGTCAGTGCAACATCCACTGAGCGATTGGGATGGCGAGCCCATGGGCAGGGGCCATTGAAAGATCGGACAGAACTCAGTGCCGAAGTAGAGAGGGAGCGTACCAGTTCCTTCTGCCACAAATGACGGATTTCCTTCCAAACAGTCCTTGTGAAATCACTGTGGCCCAGTGTAAGAGAGGTAATGGTAGGAAGTGCATGTGCGAGGGAGGCTGCACGATCGGCCACTTCATTGCCCCGAATGTCAACATGGGCAGGTACGCCCCCGGTGGCCCAGTGGGTAAAGCTCTCGCTTCACGCACGGAGGGGCCGGGTTCAATTCCCAGTGGGGCAGAAACATTTCGAAGTGTTTCCTTACACACACACACACATACATACATACAACAGGCCTAGTGTCTAATTGACATGTGCCTAGGACAAAATGGTAACTAACTGAAGGGAGATGCTCCAACCTGGACTTCGCAAAAAAAACAAAGGATAAGAGACTGCGTCTGTCGGACAAGGACGCGTAGGGAACGTGGACGGTCAGAACACAAAAGTGCTAGGGAAGATTGGGAATCAGAGAAGAGAACCAAAGGCTGAGGAGGGAGGTGAGCAAGGACAAAAACCAAGGCCTGATGAATGGCGAAGAGCTCTCCTGCTAGGACCGAGTGAGCGGGGTCTAACCGACAGGTTTGACACAGAGAAAGATCAGCAAAGAATGCAGCAGAAGAAGTAGAAGGGGGGAATTTCGTGCTGAGCCGTCCGTGTAGATGGAGAAGGAAGAACCATATGTGACAGCACGAAATTCTTCAAAGAGAATTGCAGCTATCTGGGGGAGTTTCCTGTTCCTAGAAGGCCAATCCAGGTGGATGTACTGTGTCAGGTCCATCCAAGGGGGACCGGGGAGTGAAGAGGGGAGGGAGTCACCACTGGTGCAGGGAGTGAAAGGTAGGTCAAGGAACGTTGGCCCTGGCCACAAAGGAAGGCTGAACCAAACGGGGGGGACAGAGGCTGCCTCCCACACTCGTGGGGAGAGGCAGCATGGGTGAGTACAAGGCAGAGAGGCCATATGATGGAGCTGTAAGCAGTTCCTTGCCATTCTCATTGACGAGAGGGGGACTATCCCAGACTCTGCTTCCAAGGTAAAGGGGAACGCCCCCAGCATACTGCGGATGGCTGAATTCTGGAGAATATCCAGGCGGTTAAGAGAGGAGGAAGAAGCCGAGCCATACACCTCACTCGCATTGGTGAGTTTGCTGCGAACCATAGCTGTATAAAATTTAAAGAGGTAGTCTCGATCCGGCCCCCACTTAGTGCCAGAGATCCGGCGCATGAATGCAGTGCGGCATGCACATGAGAGGTGGAGGGCTATTATGTGTTTCCTCCATGTCAAGAGTGGTGCATCCAAAGTGACACCCAACCATCTATGAGAAGAGACCAAAGGGAGTGGTGTCTGACCCAATGAAACAGATGGAAGAGTAGTAAAACATAAGAGCAGGGACTTGGCGACACTAACCTCCAAACCCCAGGTGGCAGCCCATTATGTTATGCACTGTAGGGCATGCTGAAGGTTTTTTTGTGCAGCCAGCAAAGTAGTGGCACCGTACATAAGGGCCACATCATCTGCATACACCATAGTATGCACGCCCTGTATGGTAGGGAAATCCGACATTAATACATAAAAAATGAGAGGACTAAGAACGGATCCCTGGGGCACTCCCCAGTATATAGGACGGGGCGAGGACATCGTGCCACCTACTGCAACCCGGAAGGTTTGCCCTTGTAAAAAGTTGCGCATCCAACAGAGGGAGGCTCCTGCCAGCCCCATGCAAGTTAGCTTAAAAAGTATCGCCGTGTGGGATGCAGAATTAAATGCTCCACACAGATCCAAAAAGGCAGCCAGAAGGAACTCCCGGCTTTCGAATGAAGTATGCACTAACTGCACAAATTGAAGTAAAGAGTCGAGGGTGGATCGACCCTCACGGAAGCCACTCTGGTTTTCAGGTAAGAGGCCATGTTCCTCAGTCCACCATGAGAGATGAGTGGCCACCAGTCTTTCCAACACTTTACCCAAGCAGGGCAGTAAAGCAATGGGTCGGTAAGAGTCTGGTTGGGTATTATCTTTGCCTGGCTTCAGAATCGGAACCAGGAGAGAGTGCTTCCACGCAAAACTCCTTGAGACCAGCTAGCATTGAAAACCTCCAGCATGGCATCTGTACAAGAGGGGGGTAGATGCAGTAGGAATGAATAAGGTATGTTATCCTCCCCAGGAGAAGAACGGGAAGAAAGCTGGGAGAGTGCCCGCTGTAGTTCATGAGAACTGAAGGGAGATGCCAGCACCTGGCAGTCAACCTCGGGTACTATAGGGGGCAGAGGACCCCATTTGATCACCTTAGAAGGTAGAGGGGGGGGAAGAGCAAACTTAGGCCCAAAGAAACTAGCAAAAGATTCCGCTTTATCCTGAGGGAAGAGTGGTGTTGTACCATCCCCCAACAGGAAAAAGGAGCTTACAGATCGTGATCCCAGCATAGAGTGGAAGAAACCCCATGCTCGGCTAGCAGAGGTGCGAAAAAATGAGAAGAACAGAAAGAAGCCCATGATTCACGTTTTGCATGGAGGAGTGTTCGCCGACATAAAGCGTCAGCCCTTGGTAAGCCAACTGTAGAGCCCTTGAAGGTTGGCGCCGCCACTGTGCTCACGCACTTCGATGAGCCTTCACTGCCTGGAGGCACTCATCATTCCACCACGGAATGGCGAGCCCAAGGGCAGGGGCCATTGAAAGATCGGACAGAACTCAGTGCCGAAGTAGAGAGTGAGCATAGCAATTCCTTCTGCCACAAATGACGGATTTCCTTCCAAACAGTCCTTGTGAAATCACTGCAGCCCAATGCAAGAGAGGTAATGGTAGGAAGTGCATGTGCGAGGGAGGCTGCACGATCGGAAACTTCATTGCCCCGAATGCCAACATGGGCAGGTACCCACTGAAGGGAGATGCTCCAACCTGGACTTCGCAAAAAACGTAGGATAAGAGACTGCATCTGTCGGACAAGGATGCGTAGGGACCATGGACGGTCACAACACAAAAGTGCTAGGGAAGATTGGGAATCAGAGAAGAGAACCAAAGGCTGAGGAGGGAGGTGAGCAAGGACAAAAACCAAGGCCTGATGAATGGCGAAGAGCTCTCCTACTAGGACCGAGTGAGCGGGGTCTAACCGCCAGGTTTGACACAGAGAAAGATCAGCAAAGAATGCAGCAGAAGAAGTAGAAGGGGGGGGGGAATTTTGTGCTGAGCCCTCCGTGTAGATGGAGAAGGAAGAACCATATGTGACAGCACGAAACTCTTCAAAGAGAATTGCAGCTATCTGGGGGAGTTTCCTGTTCCTAGAAGGCCAATCCAGGTGGATGTACTGTGTCAGGTCCATCCAGGGGGGGACCGGGGAGTGAAGAGGGGAGGGAGTCACCACTGGTGCAGGGAGGAAAGGTAAGTCAAGGAACATTGGGCTCTGGCCACAAAGGAAGGCTGAACCAAACGTGGGGGGACAGAGGCTGCCTTCCACACTCGTGGGGAGAGGCAGCATGGGTGAGTACAAGGCAGAGAGGCCATATGATGGAGCCGTAAGCAGTTCCTTGCCATTCTCATTGACGAGAGGGGGACTATCCCAGACTCTGCTTCCAAGGCTGCAATGGGAGTAGACTAAGAACAGATCCCTAGGGCACTCCCCGGTATATAGGACGGGGTGAGGACATCGTGCCACCTACTGCAACCCGGAAGGTTCGCCCTTGTAAAAAGTTGCGCATCCAACGGATGGGGGCTCCTGCCAGCCCCATGCAAGCTAGCTTAAAAAGTATCGCTGTGTGGGATGCAGAATCAATTGCTTCACGCAGATATAAAAAGGCAGCCAGAAGGAACTCCCGGCTTTTGAATGAAGTATGCACTAACTGCACAAATTGAAGCAAAGAGTCGAGGGTGGATCTACCATCACAGAAGCCACTCTGGTTTTAAGGTAAGAGGCCATGTATCTCAGTCCACCATGAGAGACGGGTGGCCACCAGTCTTTCCAACACTTTACCCAAGCAGGGCAGTAAAGCAATGGGTCGGTAAGAGTCTGGTTGGGTATTATCTTTGCCTGGCTTCAGAATCGGAACCAGGAGAGAGTGCTTCCATGCATCGGGGAAAACTCCTTGAGACCAGCTGGCATTGAAAACCTCCAGCATGGCATCTGTACAAGAGGGGGGTAGATGCAGCAAGAATGAATATGGTATGTTATCCTCCTCAGGAGAAGAACAGGAAGAAAGCTGGGAGAGTGCCCGCTGTAGTTCATGAGAACTGAAGGGAGATGCCAGAACCTGGCAGTCAACCTTGTGTACAATAGGGGGCAGAGGACCCCATTTGATCACCTTAGAAGGTAGAGGGGGGGGAAGAGCAAACCTTGGCCCAAAGAAACTAGAAAACAATTCCGCTTTATCCTGAAGGAAGAGTGGCGTTGCTCCATCCCCCAACAGGGGAAAGGAGCTTACAGATCGTGATCCCAGCATAGAGTGGAAGAAACCCCATTCCCGGCTAGCAGAGGTGCGAAAAGAAAGAGAAGAACAGAAGGAAGCCCATGATTCACGTTTTGCATAGAGGAGTGTTCGCCGACATAAAGCGTCAGCCCTTTGGTAAGCCAACTGTAGAGCCCTTGAAGGTTGGCGCCACAACTGTGCCCACGCCTTTCGACGTGCCTTCACTGCCTGGAGGCACTCATCATTCCACCACAGAACACGGGGGTGAGAACGGGAGAAGCTCCCAGAAAAACGAAATGAACGGGAGCCTGCCTCTAACATGGCCCCTTGAAGGGATGCAACGGCATTGTCCAACAGAGAGTCTTGAGGCAGGCTATAATCAAAGTTTGTGTTACTGTAGCTCGTCCAACCGGCCTGAGTGGTTTTCCACCGTGGACGAATTCCTGTCACTGGCACTGCTGGGGCTCCATTGGTAGATACAATGATGGGGAGATGATCACTCCCCATGAAGGGGCCTACACAAACAACGGCTGTAGTAAAATACCCACACCCAAGAACAAGGTCCAGGGTAGAAGCTCGCCCTGTGTAAGGATCCACTCTAGTCTCCAATCCTGGTGGTGTGAGTAACGAAAGGGGAGATGCGAGGAGGGCTTGGAACAAGGCCCTACCTGTGTGTTTCACCGCTCCCAAAGAAATGGATGGCTCCCAGAAATGGTGCCTAGCATTGAAATCCCCTATGACAAGTGCAGAACCACTGAGTTGCCCAAAGTAATGGGTAAACTCACTCTGTGTTACTGACCTGCCCGGATTGTAAATCAGGAGGAAGGTACACCACTGAGTGCCCAAGGCAACGCGCACAGCTAGAGTTTCTAACACCCCATTCTCATAGGTTCGGAGGGAAAGGATCATACTTTGGAGCCGGCTACACACAAGAAGAGCTAGGCCACCACCACCCCTTTCAAGGCGATCCCGATGATAAACAGTAAAACCCGACAGCCGAACAGAATGACGAGGACGTAACCATGTCTCAGAGAGGCCCACCATGAGCGGCTGTACCTCAGCCAGATACTTCTGGAGGTCTGGGAACTTTCCCAATATGGAACGAACGTTCCAGAGAAGAAAAATAGAGGAGTGGGAGTGAGTCATGTGTGTGAACTAAGAAGCCCGATGAGGCGAGGGAGAACCGAGAGACATGCAGTCATAAAAGAGGTGCCCTGTAAAAAGGAGTGAAGCACTTCCTCCACCAAATGAAGGACTGGACGAAGAAATGAAGCCCAGGCAGGCGAGAGTGAAACATCGGAACCATCAATAGTGAAGGGTCCTGAAACAGGGGCTGCATGGGGCTGGGGTTGAGGAGAAATGGAGGGGAGGACTTCTGTGAGGAGTAAGGCACTGGGTCAGGCATGAGGTTCATTTGTACAAGGGGGGGTACCAAACTGCGAGTTGATTTTGAAGCTGCACCACCTTGATGGGAGGATATGCGTCGTGAACGAGGAGGAGCATGAGCAATAACTTCCGCAGTGGAAGCCGGATCTGAAGACACCTGAAGATGATGTTGCCCCGGAGGTGGGGAATCCTCTGAAGGTAGAGAGAGTTCTGCAAGAGCTGCAAAACGGTTTGACGCAGGGACATTAGTCCTCACAGCTGCAGAGAACAGGTGGCCCGGCTGCACTGGTGCTGGGGAGATGTTCTTAGTGGGGGGGCACTGGAGACGAAGGAGGCAAGGGCTGACGGACTGTGACTGGCTTAACGGACTGCAGGCTGGAGTTACATTCATGGAGGGAAAGGGACTGGGCCCTGGCTGAGTTTGCCAAATCAAGAGCCTGGCGATATGCCGGGCAAGACCGGGACGTGACTTTGTGGACCCCTTTACAAAAATAGCATGAGGCTGGGCGGGTACAGGCAACACCGTCTTTGACTGCTGGGTGAAACCCACTACAGTTTGCACACCTAATTTTACCATGGCAGGACAACTCTCCATGCCCAAAAAGGAAACATTTTTGACACCGAAGAAGAGGAAAAGTATATGGATGGACAGGAAACCTTAGATTGCCAAAAATTACAAATTTCGGGAGAGCACCTGAGAAACATACACAAACCATACGAGACGGGGCAGGACGAGTCGAGAGGCTCCAAACCTCTCGCAAACCTAAGTCATCCCGCCCACTCAAAACCAACTCAGAATGGATCTCCTCATCTGAGAGGGATGAGAAAATCGGTCCAATTCTACCACAAGAACAACCAGCAGCAAGGATTGAGGAGCGGACCTCCCAGCAGACTACATTCCACTTACCTAGGACATGGATGGCATTAAGTGGTAAATTTCTGGCCAGAAAAGACTTACGATGTAGTCGGAGCCTTAGGGCTGCACCCCTACTGAGTTGCTGGACACCCCCGTCTATGCAGGCCTTGCCGAAAGGAGAGCCACTGATGGCATTAGTGACTTCCCGTGGATTGGTGAAGGGGGTACTACCAGCCTTGGGACGCACGAGAACCATCATCACGTCTGGGGTAATGTGGGGTGGAGAAGAAACACAGTCTAGACAAGAAGTTGGCTGGCGCTTAGGGCTAGACAGGGGCCTGGCTCCATCATCAACCTTAAGGGCCCGTTTATAAATCCCAGCAGGGGACACAATAGCCATATCATGGTCCAGAGGCGGGGAAACAGTTGTCAACTGAGTATGGGCCAGAGGGTGTCCCCCCCATAGGAGCGAACGACATCCCAGTCAAACTCTCCAGAAATGGGTCAAATAACACCGCTTGATAGGAAGAAATTACTGGAAGCACGCACACAAGAAAAAAAATATATAGTGAAGAGCCTAAACAGGACCATCACCACTAACAAACAACTGAGGAGCCTTCAAAAAGCACGTCTCAATCAGCTGAGTTGTTGTTGTTGTGGTTTTATAGGGCCACTGACAGCATTCGCCGTATCGAGCCCTGCCGTCCAACGCTCGGAGAAGGAACCTCGACCAAAGTGGAAGGATGTTAGACTAATATCTGCATATTATATGTCCTTAATGCGCCCTGAAGCCAGCAAGAATGTGCAGGTACAGGCCAATATCTCCTGAAGGCTAAACAATGTATCAATTGTATGACTTCAGGAGTCACAGCAGCTCATGCTGACTGCAGTGTGAGGGCTGCCCACATCGCATCCAACCGCACCTAACCCTGCACCCCCATTACCACCCCCCAGGCCTACCAGATACCTCGAGTTTGAATACTGGCTTATGCCTGCCCTCAGACAATGAGGTTGAGCACATCAACAGAGCTCCATCATGTCTGCTGTCAATACCAGTCTAGCTGAGTCAGCTGACAGTCAGCCACCGAGCTCAGCTGACCGGGGCTTCACGTCTCCAGATGTTCCTAGTCTTTCTCCTGTGGTATACAACCTGAAGTCGCGCATAGGGTTACTGGAGAGAGCAATTTCTCCTGAAACAACAACTTGAGCAGCATAATGAAAGATGTGTATAGTGTACCAATAGCAAGATTGTAGCAAATTCTGAAAGCGAGTGTTTGGAAACTTTTTGGGTCACTCGAGTTCCACAGGGTAAGTGAGCCGTTAGGAGCCTTAAACATACCACGGATCGGCCCTTGGAGTTCAGGAACCCACACACCCAACCAAAACAAAACATACACATCCAAGTTGACGAAAGTAACTATTGTGTACATTTTAATTGATAGATTTATTCACCTAGGAACACCTAGGCAAGTTTGTACAGTTAGAAACTAATATTAGGATTATTAAGGCAACGTTAGATATTAATACTGTAGCTCTAGCACCCTAATATAGGTAGATATAAGCCTTAAATAGGAACATTAGATTATGTTAGCTAACGAGAACTAGCAGCTCCACACTTGAATCTAAGCGGGAGAGAGCGCTAGTCCTCCTTCTTGACTTGGACACCGTGGTGTTAACAGGGTACTAAGAGCTGGAGCTCGGTCCCCCACGTGTCTTCAAAATACTTGCCTGGGAACCAAGAACCACAGAGGCTTCCCGACGTACTGTGGATTCGTCTCTGGCCCAGGCCCCCACAGTAAGATAATATACTCTGCATTTCTCTTGGTAAAGCTGGCCGGCGATATTCGGAGCTGTGGGTTATAAGCGGGCGAAGGCCCACTATAAGGTAATAATTGTGGGCAATCCCCCTTAAGTATTAGTCTAGAAGCTAGTGTCACTTACTGCTTATTGCTTAAGGGATATCCTTTGAAACCAGGGAACTCTGAGGTGCAGGCAGGACACTAATTACCACTTCATTTGCAGATTAAGGTTCTCCACTGCACATGGTGTTAGGAGGGGGTTATAGATAAGGAAGTCCAGGATACACATAGCTACTCCATCAGGTGAGTTAACCCTTTCTTAATAGTGCATGAAGTGGGGAACTCTTTACTGCAGTTAGCTAGAAATTTGTCCCATAGCCACTTGTAAGTCTGAGAAAAGTGTCTCAGAGTGTCGGTGTCAACAGTGCTTGCTCTAAGTGCAGCTTACAAGGAGGCAGTCCCAAAACAAGTTTCTATAGAGTGTAAGGCTGATGAACAAGGTGGTGGTGGTTTCCTTAATTACGGTAATGACGAACCCAACAACTGTGTTGATAACTATAGTGAGCATCATGCTGAGGGCAGTGTTGTCTTTGATGTTAGTAATAGTTATGAGTGTAATATAAGTGTTGGTGCCGAGTGTGATGAGGGCAGTGGTTTCCATAATGTTAGTAATAGTGATGAGTGTCATATAAGTGGTGGTGCCGAGTGTGATGAGGTTAACCACATTGACATTAATGTTGAATATAGCACTGCTGATAAATGTAATGAACACAATGTTGGTAGATTAGATTTTAGATTTTGCCACCGAAGTGGCTAGTTTATTGTGCACCCCATATCCATCCTGTGGACGGTAGCGCAAGAGCATATGGATACACAAAAGGCCTAGGAACTAGGCCCCAAAAGGGTTAACAATTGTACATTTGGATTTATATCTACATTTCACTTATCTGTTACAAGTATAACTGGTATCTTATTTTCATGAATAAGATATCTTGACATGTCATATAGGTTATTATACTGTCTATCTCTATATTCCTCAATAAGTGGACAATTAAACACATAGTGTTCAAGACAGTGACCATATGCCTGATCACATAAATTGCATTTAGTTTGATCATCATCTGTGTGTCTCCCAAACTGCCAGAAGTACCTGTAGCCAAACCTAAGCCTGGCCACTACAACATCAGTCAGTCTGTTCACATTGCAAGTTGCTCCATAAACATACTTATCTATGTTCATGTTATCATAGTGGGTTATAGATCTACTCAGACTTCTAACTGCATTCCTATAGCAATCATTTTCATTATTTATTTCTGCTAGGCACAGATATACCAAAGTTATGTTCTACATTCTCCTTCTGGGTGATCTTCTTGGCTAACATATCAACTTTATCATGAAGGAGTAATCCAATGTGTGACGGAATCCATAGCAAATGTACTTTAATTCGTTTGTCCCGGATTTTTGAGTATCTATACCTGGCTTCTCCAATGAGCATGCTGTTAGAGTCATTATAGGAGTCAAGAGCCTTCAATGATGACATAGAATCAGTAATGATGATAGAGTCAAGCTCAGTGTCATAAGTTAGCTTTAGTGCCATTAGGATTGCAAACAATTCAGTTTGCAGTGTAGACGCCCAGTTGTTAATTCTTATGCCTAGTTCAAAAAATTTATTATTGTTCTTAACTAGGGAGGTGGCAACCAGAGCAGATGCAGCCCTGCCAGAAGACTCCTGTTTAGATCCATCAGTGTATATAACTTGTGATAACTTATTACTACCAGCTAGGCGAGAAATTTCTTCTTGAGCAGTTGCTTTAACAAGTGATTTAAGGAAGGAATTACTAGCAATGAGCTTCTTGGGAGAGACTTGCAGGTATGTGATATTAAATGAACACATCTTTTTTTTTTCTGTCTCATAAACACGCTGGATAACAGGTATATCTAGCTACTTCTACTTACACTTTAGGTCACACTACACTGGCATACACATGCATATATATACATACACACATCTAGGTTTTTCTTCTTTTTCTTAATAGCTCTTGTTCTTTGTATTTTCTCTATTGTCCATGGGGAAGTGGAAAAGAATCTTTCCTCCGTAAGCCATGCGTGTCGTATGAGGCGACTAAGATGCCGGGAGCAATGGGCTAGTAACCCCTTCTCCTGTACAAATCTACTAAAAACGAGAAGAAGAAAAACTATATAAAATTGGGTTGTCTGAATGTGCGTGGATGTAGTGCGGATGATAAGAAAGAGATGATTGCCGATGTTATGAATGAAAAGAAGTTGGATGTCCTGGCCCTAAGCGAAACAAAGCTGAAGGGGGTAGGCGAGTTTCAGTGGGGAGAAATAAATGGGATTAAGTCAGGAGTATCTGAGAGAGTTAGAGCTAAGGAAGGGGTAGCAATAATGTTGAAGGATCAGTTATGGAAGGAAAAGAGGGAATATAAATGTGTAAATTCAAGGATTATGTGGATTAAAATAAGGGTCGGATGCGAAAAGTGGGTCATAATAAGCGTGTATGCACCTGGAGAAGAGAGGAGTGTAGAGGAGAGAGAGAGATTTTGGGAGATGTTAAGCGAATGTATAGGAACTTTTGAACCAAATGAGAGAGTAATTGTGGTAGGGGACCTAAATGCTAAAGTGGGAGAAACATGCAGAGAGGGTGTAGTAGGTAAGTTTGGGGTGCCAGGTGTAAATGATAATGGGAGCCCTTTGATTGAACTTTGTATAGAAAGGGGTTTAGTTATAGGTAATACATATTTTAAGAAAAAGAGGATAAATAAGTATACAAGATATGATGTAGGCGTAATGACAGTAGTTTGTTGGACTATGTATTGGTAGATAAAAGACTGTTGAGTAGACTTCAGGATGTACATGTTTATAGAGGGGCTACAGATATATCAGATCACTTTTTAGTTATAGCTACAGTGGGAGTAAAAGGTAGATGGGATACAAGGAAAATAGAATCAGTAAGTAAAAGAGAGGTGAAGGTTTATAAACTAAAAGAGGAGGCAGTTAGGGTAAGATATAAACAACTATTGGAGGATAGATGGGCTAGTGAGAGTGTAGGCAATGGGGTCGAAAATGTATGGGGTAGATTTAAAAATGTAGTGTTAGAGTGTTCAGCAGAAGTTCGTGGTTACAGGCGAGTGGGTGCGGGAGGGAAGAGGAGCGATTGGTGGAATGATGATGTAAAGAGAGTAGTAAGGGAGAAAAAGTTAGCATATGAGAGGTTTTTACAAAGTAGAAGTGATGCAAGGAGGGAAGAGTATATGGAGAGAAAAAGAGGTTAAAAGAGTGGTGAAGCAATGTAAAAAGAGAGCAGATGAGAGAGTGGGTGAGATGTTATCAGCAAATTTTGTTGAAAATAAGAAAAAGTTTTGGAATGAGATTAATAAGTTGAGGAAGCCTAGAGAACAAATGGATTTGACAGTTAAAAATAGGAGAGGAGAGTTATTAAATGGAGAGTTAGAGGTATCGGGAAGATGGAGAGAATATTTTGAGGATTTGTTAAATGTTGATGAAGACAGGGAAGCTGTGATTTCGTGTGTAGGGCAAGGAGGAATAACATCTTGTAGGAGTGTGGAAGAGCCAGTTGTGGGTAGGGGAAGTTCGTGAGGCAGTGGGTAGAATGAAAGGGGTAAGGCAGCTGGGATTGATGGGATAAAGATAGAAATGTTAAAAGCAGGTGGGGATATAATTTTGGAGTGGTTGGTGCTATTATTTAATAAATGTATGGAAGAGGTTAAGGTACCTAGGGATTGGCAGAGAGCGTGTATTGTTCCTTTGTATAAAGGCAAAGGGGACAAAAGAGAGTGCAAAATTATAGGGAAATAAGTCTGTTGAGTGTACCTGGTAAAGTGTATGGTAGAGTTATTATTGAAAGAATTAAGAGTAAAACAGAAAGGAGGATAGCAGATGAACAAGGGGCTTTAGGAAAGGTAGGGGTGTGTAGACCAAGTGTTTACAGTGAAACATATAGGTGAACAGTATTTGGATAAGGGTAAAGATGTTTTTGTGGCATTTATGGATTTGGAAAAGGCGTATGATAGGGTAGATAGGGGGCAATGTGGCAGATGTTGCAGGTGTATGGAATAGGAGGAAGGTTACTGAAAGCAGTGAAGAGTTTTATGAGGATAGTGAGGCTCAGGTTAGAGTGTGAGGAGGGAAGGGGACTATTTCCCAGTAAAAGTGGGCCTTAGACAAGGATGTGTGATGTCACCGTGGTTGTTCAATATATTTATAGATGGGGTTGTAAGAGAAGTGAATGCGAGGGTCTTGGCAAGAGGTGTTGGGCTAAAAGATAAAGAAGCAAATACAAAGTGGGAGTTGTCACAGTTGCTTTTGCTGATGACACTGTGCTTTGGGAGATTCTGAAGAGAAGCTGCAGAGGTTGGTGGATGAATTTGGTAGGGTGTGTAAAGAAGAAAATTGAAAGTGAATATAGGAAAGAGTAAGGTGATGAGGATAACAAAAAGAATAGGTGACGAAAGATTGGATATCAGATTGGAGGAGAGAGTATGGAGGAGGTGAATGTATTCAGATATTTGGGAGTGGACATGTCGGCGGATGGGTCTATGAAGGATGAGGTGAATCATAGAATTGATGAGGGAAAAGGGTGAGTGGAGCACTTCGAGTCTGTGGAGACAAAGAACCTTGTCCATGGAAGTAAAGAGGGAATGTATGAGAGTATAGTTATACCAACGCTCTTATATGGGTGTGAAGCATGGGTGATGAATGTTGCAACGAGGAGAAGGCTGGAGGCAGTGGAGATGTCATGTCTGAGGTCAATGTGTGGTGTGAATATAATGCAGAGAATTCGGAGTTTGGAAATTAGGAGGAGGTGCGGGATTACCAAAACGATTGTCCAGAGAGCTGAGGAGGGGTTGTTGAGGTGGTTTGGACATGTAGAGAGAATGGAACGAGACAGAGTGACTTCGAGAGTGTATAAATCTGTAGTGGAGGGAAGGCGGGTAGGGGTCGGCCTAGGAAAGGTTGGAGGGAGGGTAAAGGAAGTTTTGTGCGAGGGCTTGGACTTCCAGCAAGCATGTGTGAGCGTATTTGATAGGAGTGAATGGAGGCATATGGTTTTTAATACTTGACGTGCTGTTGGAGTGTGAGCAAAGTAACATTTATGAAGGGATTCAGGGAAACCGGCAGGCCGGACTTGAGTTCTGGAGATGGGAAGTACAGTGCCGGCACTCTGAAGGAGGGGTGTTAATGTTGCAGTTTTATAACTGTAGTGTAAAGCACCCTTCTGGCAAGACAGTGATGGAGTGAATGATGATGAAAGTTTTTCTTTTTCGGGCCACCCTGCCTTGGTGGGAATCGGCCGATGTGTTAAAAAAAAAACATCTTCCATGGAGGGGTGAAATGCTCTTGTTGCCTACAGAGATACAATTCATGCAGGTTGTAAAACTTAATGTAATTGCATGTTTTCACAATCCATTTAAATCTGTGAGTATTTACAATGTTGGTAGTGGTGTTGGTGATGACATTTATAGTGATGCGTGTAATGCTAGTGGAGGAGGGAATGTGAGTGGTAGTGCCACCTATCATACATTCACACATGAACAGCGTCGTGCTCTGTGTAAACAAACACTCCCACGAGGCCTCACAACTGGAAGTGCACTTAAAAAACTCATGGACCAGGGTAACACTGCTGACATTGATATGGTCTGCTATTTATATGAAAAAAATTTCATTATGCTGAGAAACTAAGCCAGATCCCAGGACTTGTATAAGGGATCAAAACTCGTATAAACTTACTATATTAAGTTGGAACATTGCATCACTTAGAAAAAGATTTCCTGACCTTCATCATAAAGTAACCACCGAACCCATTGATATTGTGTGTCTACAAGAGTGCAGAGTCCCTGAAAAATCCCAGCCCCCTAAATTACCGTAATTTTTGTATATAACCTCAAATCAACTAACTCTTGTGTTCTATATAATAAAAAATCCCTTCCCCATCAACTTCTCACACATAAGAAAACAGAGGGGCTACAATACCATGGTGTTAGGATTTATATTGGGATCTCTGTGTAGGCTCAGTCTGAGCCTACTCTTATTATTGGAGATTATAATGCAAGACACAAAAGCATTGGAAACTCACTGTTTGGTAATCGTAATGGTAACCAACTGTTGTCACTGTTAAATAGTCATGATAATGTGCAAATTGTAGGCGACCTTGAACCCACACATATCTTGATCTGTGCCTTGGCTTCAACATTACTTCTGCCAGCTGTGAGTCTTCCATTGTATCAGATATATCATCAGACCATTTCCCAAGGCTAACCTCACTAGATATAGGTAATACTATCCTTCCTGGTGGGATATTCAAACGGAAACGTTTTAATATTCCCCCTGATCAACATGAGGACTTTGTTGCACATGTGACTGACTGGTATAATTCCTATGAGTGTTCCTCTGTTGAGACCTTTAACAATGACCTTATGAGCAGTATTCAGAACTACTTAGAGCCGCCTCTGAAACCTCCTGGAACTCTAAACCCAACCAACTTCCATATTCATACCTCCCATAAAAACCATACTTATTGCAATGATCCTAAACTTCGAACACTGAAACGTACTGCTCGCAGACTAGGCCTAGCCTATAGAAAACATCGTACCCCTTGAATGCTGAAGCTCTTTCAAACTGCCCTTTCTGCTGCCAGAAAGCGTATGACAGAGCTGCGGCAAACTGACTGGGAAAAATTTGTCAATGGTCTCAATGCTCACACCCCACTTAGCCGAGCATGGAGGGACATAAATAGAATTAAGGGTAACAGAACTAATCAGCTAGTCAGTGCTTGGGCTGTTACATCTAGCTATGACAATCTTCCTAGTACCACACAGGCAAAATTAAATGACAAATATGATGCTAGGGAGAGACTTGTTTGTTTTATGCTCAGCAAGGAAGATGACTGTAACATTCCTTTCACTGACTTTAAACTTGATGCAGCACTAACTAAGGGCAACTCCACGTCGCCTGGTGAAAATGGTATTACTTACAACATACTCAGATTGCTGTGTCGAGTACCAGGTAATCCTTTACTCGAATTATATAACATGAGCTATGTAACTGGGGAGCTCCCTAAATCTTGGACCAACAGCCTCATCATTCCCATTCCTAAGTCCAATCAACAAAATTTATTTCGCCCAATATCTCTTACTAGCTGCTTGTGTAAAACATTCGAGAGGATGATTCTTAATCGTCTCATGTACAGAATCAAAAAATTTTTGTCCCCCCGGTTGCATGGTTTCATGCATGGAAGGAGTGTGCATCATTGTTCAAATTCAAATTCAAATATTTATTTCATTGCAAGTTTATATAGTTTTTGTAATTACAATCATAAACTGAAGTGCAATGAGAGCCACTGACATGCCATGGCATTAAGGGCAGCTTAATCTAATGGATTATAGACTATGAACATAATATTAGAGAAATTGATTGAGTTTGTTTTATTTAAATACTAGATTGTACAAATTACAATATGATGATATTACATTGTTCAAATTACAATATGATGATATTACATTGTAGTGTTTAGTAGGACGGTAATATAATAGGTAAAAATGAATTATCTTAAGGAAAATAACATTGAGCATTTTATTAAGTAATTTACAGTATGAGTATTTAGGTTAGAGTGAGTAGGTGGTAACATAATAGTAACATAATAGTAAAATTGAAATTATTTTATAGGAAAATAACATTGAGCATTTTTGGAAAGCTATTTACAGTATGAGTATTTAGTTTAGGTGAGTAGGTGGTTTTTAAGAAGAGTCTTAAAATGATTTTCAGACAAGGTTATTTT